>JASSRZ010001273.1:21588-34640 GCA_032164315.1 Malacoctenus gilli
GTTGACAACAAGCCCAAACACTTCAATTGTTTTTCATCTCTGCGGTCAGATTATAGCAGCAGTGCAATGTAGCAGGAAAGAGCCGTTTCTGTCGGCCAGATGTTCATCTTGAGTGTAGCTAAAGTAATGAAGACATAAAGTGAGTAGTTATTACAAACTGTTGTCGGCCACTTTCTTTAGACCATGCTTCCATCTTGTGGTGGTGGAGGGCCCAGTTAAATTGTGAAGGGGGGTTCACAGCAAACTTTTAAAAAAAAAAAATTCCTTAATTCATTTTCTTTAAACAACCTCATGACAAATTACTCATTAAAGGTTCGTTTTGTACTTGTGTGCATGCATGATGTCATAACCATTGATTCACGTCCACCAAAGTGCTTTTCTTTTGGAATGTGTGGCGCTTACTTGGCCAATTGCCACTTTTTGGAAAATTTCACAAGAAAAACATCAGAAGGAAGCTTCAGCTTTCAAAATAAAAGCCTGTCATCCATTCAGAACTTGGATTCGTCCAGTTGCTTCTTTCTTTAGACCCTGTCACCACTTAGTGGTCAAACAGGATATTGCCTGCTTGTCGTCACTTCACATCAGGCTGCATCAGGACTTTTGCCTGAATGCTCTTTTCCTTGCATTCATAAATAAGATCAAAAAGGAGACTCTAAATACTTTCTCAATTGAATTTCATATAAATGTATAAATATGAAAAATATATATAACATTTTGGACAGTTTGCTACTCAGCCAACGATTATGTTTTTGGCACTGGACGAAGTGTATTTGGCCTATTTCCTTCAAGGCCTGCGAGCAACTGTACCCTTTTAGCCAACTGGTACAGTTATCACCCTCTAAATGTGGCTACACTGTCTCATTGTCACTATGTATTAGTTTTTAGCACTCTGCTTCTGATGGGTGAAGGAAGGAGGAGGCAGAGCATGGAGAGAGCTTCACTTTGATAAGGCACATGGGTTGAGTGGCAGGAGTTCAATGAAACCCATCCAAGCCCCCCCACAGACTTCAGAGTTTGACACACCCTGAGGTAAGACGGAGGAGAAACAACAAATCCTTTTTTGGAGGATTCCTCGGGCCTGTTCGCTCTTTTTTGTGAATGAAATCAGTCCCACTGCTGCTGCTGTCATCCAGCTGACCTGAGATGGAAAGAGACAGGAGGGAAGGGGGCGGGGCAGATCCTTATCTGCCAATGCAATGAAATTCAAGCCGCTTCCTTCGAACACACACACACACACACACACACACACACACACACACACACACACACACACACACTCGTGTACAAACATACATACAAAAAATGCATGGGCAAACGAAAAGCTGGACATACACATGGCCCTAATATAGACCGACACACACACGCGCATAGTTATTCTGGGGAGCTGCGTTCACACCTCAGGCTGGTGCACACGCTCCTTCCCACTAGCAGCGGCCGGTCACTGAGGTAAGGACGATAAATCACATCTCAGCTTTGGAGATTCTGTCAGAAAAACAATTTTGTGTGTTGTTGAGAGTGACTGAATTTGGTTGCTTGCAACAGACAAAAGGAAAAATAGCCATGGCTGAAAGTCTGGATGCAATTTTTGCATGACTTCTGCAGTTTTTATTTGCACAACAGCAACTAGACTAAAGCAATACAGAGGGAAACAGAAATCATGCAATTATTTATATTCCAGTAGGACTTTGGAATATTATTTTTACATGATAGTAGTTCATTAAAAATACAAAATTATTCATTTTCTGTGGATCAATCAGCTTTGTAGAGTTTTGCTATTTTTCGTCGATTTTGCATAAAACGTTTACCCAGCCACCAAGTCTATATTGATGACCTTTAAAAAAAACGAATTGTTTTCGTAATATGAGTTGAGACTGAGATGCTGCATCAGCTCCTGACTGCCGAGCAGCGCAGGGTATACACGCACATCGACGTCACGCTTCAAAATCCTCGAATTTCTCCCTAAAATCGGGGTCGATCCACCAAGTGGGCGGGGCTTCGCGCGGATACTACTTTTCCTCCGGAATTCACCCAACCAGGGAGCGCCGAGTCGCGTAACCCCTGGTTACCGCCGCAGCGCCATTATGGGGTGCGGAACATGGCAGCTCCCTGTCAGTGAGGGAATAAGTGTAAACACCAGGGTTTCAGCCAGGTCGGAGGCCGGACTGAGCTCCATCGGATGGACCGGGACAGGCCGGAGTGACGGGACAGACACCGCGTCTCGCGCATGTATGTCTCTGTCCCTCGGATCGTTCCGTTTTGCCCCAAAAACAGCTGTCGTTAGTGAAGCCATTCAAAAGCAGGAAGGCGCACGCACGAGCGCTGAGTGGGCGCGTGCGCGTTGACAGCGAAAGGTGCCGACGCCTTGGACGACGGTTAGACGTACAGTAAATGCGGCGAATCTCTGCCGTCACTGTCAAAACGCGAAGCAGCGGAGGACCAAATGTCCAAATGTTGTTTTATTGTGTGAACCTCAGCTCCGTCGAACGTGGACGTGGCGGCCTCACGGCTGCAGCTCCCGACTCTGCCTGCGTGGCTCCCGAGTTCCTGCTCGTAGCTACTCAGCAGCTGTGTTTTGTTATCCAGGGTTACCGAAGGGGGGGCGCGAGCTGAATGTAGTGAAACGGACCCGGAAATGATTAAAAAAAATAAAAGTAATCATAAAATTATGCAACTGACGATACCTTAAGAATACTGAGATTGATGCTATTTTGAGACACTGTATACAAATGATTTGTTCTGGTAAAGTGGTATAACTCACAATAAAATACCCCTTTTCTGTCTAACTTCTGTCCACTTTTGACCCCTGTCCATGCTCCCTATTTTTCCAAAGGAAACACAAGTCAGCGTCACCACGGAATATCCCTCCACCAACTTTTGCTTCTTCTTGATTGACCTGCCAGACCCCCGCTCGTCACACCCACCGTCGCCACCATGCCCGGCGAAGATAAGCAGCCACAACAGACCCGCCAGAGGAAAAAGGGCAAAAAATCCCGCTCCAAAGGGAAGAGCCCCGGCGGGAGTCCCGCCGGCGGGCCGGGAGGGGCCGCGGACGGTCAGGATGACTTCCTCCTGCCCCCTGTCCTCCAGCCCCCTCCGAAGAAGCCCGCCGAGGAGAGGCCTAAAGTGCCCGTGGCCAAGGCGGAAGAAGAATCGTCCATCGCTATCTGTCTGCAGGTGCTGTTTCCCTACCTGCTAGCCGGCATGGGCATGGTGATGGCCGGCATGGTGCTGGACAGCGTGCAGGTGAGTCCCGAGGCCCCTCCCCGTCCTGTGGTGTGTTCACTTCAGCAAGGAAACATGAGTGAGAGTGTTTTGCTTCAGCTTGTGTTATCACTGATAAGATGCTGTTTTGTTGTGTGATATTACAAACTTTCCTTCATACTTGCTTTGGGCTCTGACTGATGCGTGTGTGCCGGTTCACACACACCTCTAGTTGGTGCTGAGACCTCGTCAGTCACAACATACCTTGCGTTTCAGGCTGTTGCTTTAAGGGAGTCGCTTATTGATTTGAAAGCCCGTCACGTTCTCATGGCGGTCGCACCTGCGTGCCAGAGCCTGCCGTGACGTCATCCCACTCCAGGCATTTTTCTTGGCGGCACCTGGTCCGCAGCCAGCTGGGCTGCTGTCTGCTTCGTGACGAGCTGCCCCCCCCCCTCCCGTCCCTCCATCCTCCGGACGAACGCACGCACGTCCACGCTCGCGCGGCCGGTTCGGTTCCCTCCATCTGTTGCTCATCAGTATTTCGCCCGCTCTCCCTTATCTATTACCCTGCTGCCTCTGATGGAGGGCGATTAGTCAGGAGTTTGGCTGGAAGCTTCGTCCCCGGAGCACGTGGGACGTTCAAGGACGTGCCGAGGACCTTTTTTCTCTCAATGAATTGTGAGCTAAAGACAAGTGCAAATATCCTGCCTGCTGTTGGAATAGCTCCCTTGACCTAAAGTGGCTACTGGTGCTTCCAGACCAGCCACATTGATCCTGCATGTCACACGTGTTGACTGGCCTCCTACTCAGTTTGTAGGTGTTGTTTTTTGGTTGGAGGTTTTATTCACCAGGTGCTGGCTTTACAGTTACGCAACAGTTATGCAAATTCATCTCTGATGCCTTCACTGAACATTTTTTTGGATCACAACAAACGTGCAATGGAAATGTAATCCCTCCTCAACTACTAATCAGTGAAGTAACATCAGAATAAATCGCACACCCCCCCTCACCATATTCCTTGACCGTAATGGCGTTTGGACTTGGGTCGTCGCCCGGAAGCCAGAAGTGATAAATGCTGCGAGCGACTTACGAGATACAAATGTTGGGACTGGCCAAGAGATTCGGTTCATTCTCTTTATTTTTGGATACAAATGAGTGTGTAGGTGAGATGACGCGAGTGACTCTTTTACATATTTTCCACCACGATTTCTTCAGCATTCGCGACAAGTTTCATGTGGATGTTGATTTCCTGCTGCGTCGAGAAGTGACTGCTCTACTTTTGCTGTTTGTGATGAAACAGCTGGTATAGTGGGCGCTGTCCCAAACCCAAAGGTCAGCCTTTCTATCCTCTTCACTCACTGTCTGTGAACTGTAAGGACCCTCAAGCAAGACTGCCAAACTCCAAGTTGATCCCAACGTTGCTGATGTTCCACTGCCATCAGTTTGTTTGTGAGCAAATGAGTGAACGTGACGGATCATTTGAAGTGTGTTCAAGCTGCTCAGCAGAAGAGTTCAGATAGGCTCTTTTGCTGCTTTTTCCCACCATCCGCTCAGGGGGCTACTGAGCTGCCCCCCCCCCCCAAGTCTAGCGGGAGGGTGGAGATTTTTCCACAGATATTCAGCTACCTGCAACCTCTTGTCCCCGTCTGCTTATTGTTCCCTGTGCTTAGTCGACCAGGAAAACCTCGACTCCCTCCATGGGGTGAGGTAGCACCCCTAGCACATGTTCAAAATCTCCATTCTGTTGTGAGCAAATCCCACAGCGAAGCACAGCCTCTCATCCCCTCAGACGGTGTTTGGCAGAGCCCCCTCTTCAGGTGCTCTGACCTATGCTTGACATTCAGCATTAAAATTGATGTCAGCATAACAGTCAACAGTGTGTGTGAAGTGAGAGCAGGCAGTGTTTCTCCAGACTGCACTCGCATGCAGTTTGATAGAAGAAAACGCAGGCTGACAATACAACACGAGCAGGTGGACTCTAGGTAAGGATGGAAGGGCTGGACGGGAAGAGAGAATGAGTCATGACTCGAAGAGGTGGATACAGAGGGGGGGAAACGCAGCCAGATTATCCGACGTAGAAAGCAAGGATGTCACATGGCAGCAGGGAGGGCGGGAGGGAGGGAGGGAGGGAGGATGAGAGGCAGACACGCAGCAAGAAATATGGGGAGGGAGACTGTGAGGCAGCAAGCCGGTCATTTCCCTCGTGAGTTCGCAGAGAGCCAGAGCGCTGCCTCTCTCGCTGCTACGTCACGGCAGAGCCGAGCGGAGGAAGCAGGATTACCCCGATGCTGACAGGACGGCGGGAGCGTCGGAGCCCGCCAGAAGCCGGCTGCTACGACTGCTGATCGGATCTCCTGCTGACTTATCAGGACTATTGTTTTGTTTTGTATTTTTTTTCCCCCCTTTTTTAACTCTTCTCACCTTTTCGCGGTGAGCCTGCCAAATGAGAGAGCAGACTGGGACGGCTCAGACACAAGGGCTCCCGACGCTGCCAACTCCTGACACATTTTGGGATAATCCGTGTACTCCTGCCCCTGATAGTCGCTCAGGCAGCAGGCAGGCGGCAGCGGCGGCGGCGTCATCCCCAGGATGCAGCGAGTGTAGACCACGTCGAACAAGCGCCAAACCGAAGCCGAGCGGACTGAAGTGAATCAAAGTAATTCCGGAGTTGTTTGGAGCAGCTGGACGTCAGCCAGACTTCTTGACCTGCACTCCTCCCGGACCTTTTATACGGATGAAGGAGTTCTTTCACCAACCTGTATCGAGCATCCTCGGGTGAACCAGCGCTTTTTGTGCTGTGAAGAGAACCGGTGCGGGCAGATGTGGAGCAATTACCTCGTATGAATCAGAAGAGGCGTTAATGGCTGGGCTTCCCGGCGTTGCTGACAAACGGATACCTTGTCACTGCTGACTCACTGCCGGGCAGAAGATGCCGCGCACCATTGGCCTCTGGTTAGAAGGCTGAGTGTTTACCTCTGATTCCTCGGCCCGCAGGAGAAAGAGCTCATTGATCGGAACGGACGGCGAGCCGAGTTTCTCGCTCGGTCAGATCCTCACTCCTGATCGTGCGTGAAGTCGCCGCGGCGGGTGATTGCGTTCCCTCTTCAGCTCCCTTCAAAGGTCAACCTCTTGAGTGAAGAGCAAACATGTATTTGCAAACCGTTTCTCTCAGTTTCTCAAGAACGGCCTCCTCGACCGGTTGAAGCATTTGCCGCTGGCCTCTTTTAAGTCAAGGACGACCAAACCGATTGCTTTGCTCTCCAGCAGCCCCCCTGCTCGCTCCTCCGACTGACCGGCGGCAGTCCAGGTTTATTTGGACCCATCGGAAGCTTTTCTGACCCTCTTTATGCTTGTAATGGAGCCGCGTGCACACCGGGAGGACCGCACGTGCAACTAAGTCCCGGACGTAAACTCTCGCTCAACATGGTGGTGACTCGTCTGGAGTTGGAGCTCCGCTACCAGGGCAAGAAGCTGCGCGGCGTGACGTGGAAGCTGACTCGCTCGGAGCATGGCTTCCTGCCAGAGAGCTCTTGGCTCATCGCCGCGCAGGTGGCGGTGCCTTTCCTGGTGTCCGGGCTCGGGATGGTCTCCGCCGGCATTGTCATGGACCTCATACAAGTACGATTGGCCCAGAAAGGGCCGTTTTTCTCTCTCGTATAGTTCTCGTTCATCGGCAGGTAGCGTTGGGCCAAAACCTTCAAAGTTGAGCCGACTTATGGTAAAGTTTTATCAATCATCGGACCTGGAGGAGGTGTGCTGCCGATCAAGCCACTGGGCCTGAGACAAGGCAGCACAGGCTTCTCCACTTCCAGAGAGCTGCACTGGTTTTAAACCCTGTGACTGCTGACCTGCATCATCAGCTTTAAGAAGGGGAGGCAAACATGCATGTCACTGTTGGACATTTGTGTTTCGCTTCCGTGCCAGCAGGATTAGAAAGATTCAAAACGCTCTGACAACCCGGAAAGCATTTGAGGCCAAATGATCTCCCCCGTGTTCATATTCGGAGCCTCCGGCTTTGATAAACAGCTTCGTGGAATGATGGATGAGTGTCTGAGCTCCTCACAGAAGCCCGTTTCTCATTGTGACCGGGCTGACTGAAGACGGTGGGGAAGTGATCGCGCACGCACACAGCTGATTGGCTCCTCTGACGTGTGAGGAGCAGCTCGGGTGTCGAGTCTGAGGCAGAGATCCACTTTAGCTGCTGTCGGGACCCCGAAAAACAGCCTCCGCTGGCATCATTTTCAAAGTGGGGGACAAAAAGAACTGAAGATCAGGGGGCGGTCGAATGTTTGTTTTTACACGTAGACAGCGAAATATTTTCTTCTAATTGATGAGCAGAGGCAGAAGTATGTGATGATCACACAGATGGGCCGCCAGATAAACACACGAGCGGCCGGATTGATGTTTCAGCCGACAGATGGTGGCTCGAAAGCGGCACGAGCAGCCGCCGTGTGAGGGCTTGATGGGAGCAGCATTCCTGCTTCCTGGCTGACGGCGCTGCTTTCGGATCATGGGATGGGGCCCCGCGTTGCATCCACTCTCACCAGCTCTTAAAATCCGATTTAGATGGGGGGGGGGGGGGGGGGGGGCGTGGGGGAGCCTTGGGATCGAATGGACAGGTAATTTAATAACTGGGAGGAGAAGAAGATGAAGAAGGGGGAAGGCAAGAAAGAGAGGGAGGTAATGAGGGCTTTGATGTCTTGGGATGGCATTAAAGAAAGGAGGCAGATACTGCAGATAAAGCAAAGAGCCCTCCTTTGGTCCCGTGCGAAGCAAAACATCGAAAGACGAGGTTTGTGTCCCGATCGAAGTCCTAAAAATAAAGTCCCAATCCTTCCACTGTTCCTCCTGGGGGTTCTGGAGTCGCCACTGAATATTTCATGTTTGTGTCGTGCCCGTCGCACTCAGACGGCAGCGTTACAGCAGAAGTGGGCCATGTCCCAAGATAGCCCCCCCCATCGGACAGCCGTCAGCCGGACCCACCAGTCCTGAACCTGATAGGGAGGTCTCGAAATAGAGACGTGCATGGGAAATATTCACTACAGTGCCATTCATGGCCTTGTTTGGCCCCTCTAAAGGTCTCATTATTGGAACACACTGCGTCTCTCTTTTAAATGTCCTGAAGCGGATTTGTTTGTGTGATTTGTGAGCAAAAAAACGTGATTTCATGACTTCTTTCTTCCTGAATTTCCGGGCATGAATTTACAGCTGAGCTAAACGTCAAAGTTTGATCGTTTAACGTCTTCTATGACACACAAGTGCATCTCATACATAACCAGTACATTTAAATGTCTGGTTAGAGTCCTATTTTTTCTGGATGGAGCTCGGTGTCAGCTCATTCACGAACTCCGTCCAACTTTTTCCGCCTTTCCTTGTCGTCTCGGAGTCACTGCGTCCTTCCTTCCTTCCTCCTCCTCCTCCTCCTCCTCTCCCGCCTTGGCAGCAGCACTCGCTGTTCTTTCGTTTGTGCGTCTATTTAAAGATCTAAACCATGTCGGACCTGCCAGAGCGGGATCCGGCGAGAAAGCACGCGGCAGACTCTGTGAAGCGTGCGTCTCCCTCTAAACCCGCTGAACTGGCGAAGGTTTGACGGCGCGTCAGACGCTGCTCGGAGACGTGGCGAGCGGGAGGGGGAAAGTAGGCTACTGGGTTAGACCAGAATACGTGATGGGCCTCTTCGAAAATGCGTCGCCGACGGGACGGGGTTCACAGGGTACATCCGGCGAGGTGCAGATGATGAAGGCCGCACGCGCGTCCGTCTCGATCTGACGCCGCTCTGCCCCGGCCCGCTTTATAATGCCTCTTCTCCGTGTGTGTGTTGCAGCACTGGGAGGTTTTCAAAGTGATCACAGAGGTCTTCATCCTGGTGCCCGCGCTGGTCGGACTCAAAGGGAACCTGGAGATGACCCTGGCCGCCCGCCTATCCACCGCTGTAAGAAGGCCCAACAGGTTTAACCTGACTTAGGTGGTCGGTGGCTCGAATCGCACGCCGGCTTTTCGTTCAGCTCTGAGCTTCACCAAAGTGCTCTCCAGGCCCTTGAAGGGGTCCTTTCAAAGAGCTCTTTAGATCTCCCCCCGTTCTCTCAGTTAAAATCCATAAACACTGCAATCTGAGAGTCGGATGGAAAAAACAACTTGAAAGGAAACATCCTTTGCTTGAAGTCCATTGATTTATATTCACAAGATGCTTGTTTCATCAGGTGAGAGCCGTCATTTCCATAACTTCTGAATAACCCCTCAAATTGAAGGATCGAGTTTCCTGTATTTCTGTGTCTCTAGTTAAATACATGTCAAATAACGTCCGTCTGTCGCCTGTCACATGCACATGTCTGAAGCAGGCAGAACAGACAGTTCGCCAAGCAGGATCTGCATCACGATGAGGCGTGGAGTGTGAAGAATTCAGATCACTTTCCTTTGATAAAAACCTATTCAGAAGCACAATGGAGGGCAGGATGAATTCTACTCATTCGGCTGCATTTTACAGGAGAGAAGAGAAAAAGTTTATCCGACAAAAATTCCCTCTGCTGTTTCAGACAGTTTTTGGGCTCGGATCTAAAAATAAAAACATTGACCTATTTGTTAACATTCACTAAAAATAAGCTGTTTTATCTCTGATTCAGATGCACTTTTATAGACACTCTCTTTGGCTTCCTCTCAATTACTTTTGTGTGTATCAGACAGTGATCATTCTAGAAAAATAAACGATACACCTCAAATCGTTCCTCTATTATGAAGCCAGACTTGTACATCGTGTCCTTTCTACAGTTTATCGCTGTTGTTCTTTCCTTTTCAGGCCAACACGGGACAAATGGACGACCCTGATAAACAGTGGACGATGGTTTGCAGCAATCTGGCTCTCATACAGGTGAGCGAATGAATGAATGCTCCGCAGCAATCCCTCCTCCACGAAGAGTCTTAAGTTTCAAAACAAAGAAAGGACTGAGTCGTCCCTCCCCTTTCGCTCAGGTCCAGGCCACGGTGGTGGGCTTCCTGGCAGCGGTGGCGGCCGTCTGTTTGGGGGCCATCTCCCGGGGAGGCATCGAGCTGGATCAGGCCGCCGTCCTGTGCGCCAGCAGCATCATCACCGCCTTCGTCGCTGCCTTGTCCTTAGGTGAGACGGCGAGAGGGTTCTATGCGTGCATACATCAACAGCTCATCAACACCGCCAAGCTCAGCTCACACACAATCCAGTTAGTTTTTAACAGCCACGTATTCCTCCGGAGGCTGCAGATTAGCGTTTATGCCGGCCGTTACAGTCATTCTTCTGAATTATCCCGAGTTCAGTTCCCCAAAGATCAAAAACGCTACAATTTGCACTACAGACAGATCGCAGGAGGAGCCTTATTGTTTCCCTCCCTCTCGTGCCTCCCCGTGCATTTGCATTGTAAAGCAGCCTTTGTAAAGCCATTAGCATTCACTTATGGTGGGACGCCGCACACCAGGGTAATGCAGATAAATGAAGACCTCCCCACAAACACGCAGCGCATCGACTTTGGGTGTGTGCGCGCCGCTTTGTAAGATTGGGCGAAACGCGTGTAAGAACAGCAGGTGATGTTAAAAGGTGAAGTGAAACGAAAGTGGAACTCAAGCAACTGGGAAAGTTGCTCAGCTTTTGGATTTCTAGAGGCTTTAAGGCTCTTCGAATGCTGTAAATCACTTCTTCTATCCGACCTTACAAATCATTGTGTCCTGCACGTCTACAGATAGCGGCGCCATGTACGCTGTCTCCAACTACACCAGCGAGACTCCACCAGCAGCATCGAGTCTGAGGGGCTCCATATTTTTATCTCCCTTCTAGATTAAAACAGGAAGTTCCCGTCTCGGTACTTAGTTCCAGCCATCAATCCGCGCACCGACTCCCACGTCACTCTGCTCCAATGTGTAGTCTGACGATCCATAACGGATGGTTAATATTCCTGCAGCAAGGAGGAATGACGCACGAGGAAACCAAATGCCCTTGCTCGTCCGATGTTTTCCAGTCCTTTAAATCTTTTTTCTTTCAGACAGCGATGTACTTCGGCTTCCATCGCAGCGCCTTATTTTGAGACGACTTTTCTGATTTATGGGACTCTTCATTTATTCCTCGTGTAGCTGCAGCAAGCTGTCACTGTGGATGCTTGATGCCTCAAAGATCGCCCTCATACACTTACAAAAAACAGCGCGCTCCGACTGACGCCTCTCATCAGCATTATTTGGCCTTGTAAACACAAAGAGAGTCTTTTTCCAGAACATGCTGACCGAGCGCTTTCTGTCCACATTTGAAACTTTTCTATAACTGGTGACTTTGTGTTTTTGGGTCGCGTCTTTGTCCTCCGACTTTCTCCTCGCGGGGCTCCGCCGCAGGCCTGGTGATGATCGGGGTCATCATCGGCTCCAGGAAGGTGGGCATCAACCCCGACAACGTGGCCACGCCCATCGCCGCCAGTTTGGGGGATCTGATCACCCTGTCCTTGTTGGCAGGGGTCAGCACCACGCTGTATCAGTACATAGGTGAGAACGCGGGACCACCCACCAGTGTTCAGCTTCAGGATGATGAGGAAAGAAATGACCTCTACACTATTGGGTGGTTTAGTGCTCGGAGCATCGTTAACCTTTTCACAACTAGGAATTTACCAGGAGGTTAGTTAAGAACTATTAAGTGTTTTGGGTTTTGGATTCAGCAATGTGTTTCAGGTAATGTGTGTTTTGTTCCACACGATGGCAGCAACCATCACGTTTTTTATTCCTTTCAGTCAGCTCAGTGTGTATCGCGTGTGTTCGTGCTTCAGTCCAACACGAGTCACCCTAAATCTGTTTCTTCTTCTCTTCTGGCTGTTTATGTGCGAGCTGAGTCCTGTGCTCTATCTGATTTCAGAGTTTGTACAGTAGACCTGTGCGTGCGTGTGTGCGTGTGTGTGTGTGTGTGAGCGTGAGCTAAGGTTTCCCTTTGTTTCCAATTGTAGGAACACATGTGAGTGAGTGCATCATGTGCTAATGTTTATTCTGCTTATATTTCTGCCAGCGCTCATGTAACACAAAACATCTCAACATTTATATTCTGAGCCTGTGTGTGTGTGTGGTGCGTATGAGTTGTGTAACCGCCACACAAACAAGTACAATTATCTCTAATCTGTAATTCAGCACAATTGCACGTTGTGATTTGACCCAGGAAGCTTGTTTATTCTCTTTGAGACTGACGGAGGCAGATTTCGCTTCTTCATGGGAGACGGTCAGTCCTTTATCTCCACACGTGTGCGTCTCTGTCCTCCGCAGACGTTTGGTACCTGTCCCCCCTGGTGTGCCTGGTCTTCCTGGCTCTGATCCCTCTGTGGGTGCTGGTGGCCCGTCAGAGTCCTCAGATCCGGGAGGTTCTGCGCTCAGGGTGGCAGCCCGTCATCGTGGCCATGTCCATTAGCAGGTACACCATCCTCAACCTGACACCCTGTTTTAAGCAGTGCTTGTGTGAGATCAGCAGTGGCTCCTTTGCCCCTCTTCTCCTCTGGCATTTGAACACATGATTTCAACAGGATGTCCTGATTGTGCATGTTTGTGTTTTCCAGTTTCGGAGGCCTCATTCTGGACAAGACTGTGAGTGACCCCAACTTCGAGGGGATGGCCGTCTTCACACCTGTGATTAATGGTGAGCTGCTCAGTCGGTGGACCTCAACACATGTTCAGAAAGCGACCGCGACTCGATCTGGGTTGACAGCACAAATCAAACTTGAAGAAACCACAATCAGGTGCAGAAATTGTACGCAGGTCCAACAAATGTTTCCGATCTGAGGCATCACTGAGCGCAGACAAAGTGCACCAGGAGCCTCCAGTTAGCTTCTGTGGTCAGTACCAGTGTCCAGATGTTTTTCTGGGCCCTC
>JASSRZ010001274.1:0-10511 GCA_032164315.1 Malacoctenus gilli
TCTTCAGTCCTGGTCTGAACGCTGAACGAATCAAATCAGGATACAGCCGAAAACGCAGCCGGCTGCATACAGGTTCACGGCTAAAACATCTGCACCAACAACCAATGAAAAAAGAGTTGGAAATATGTTTTGAAAAACACTAGTTTCAGTTGCTTACCTTCTGTAGAAATTTCAGGAGAACCACCCGCAGTCTGCTCTGGTGGCTTTTTCCGAAGACGTGTGCTTTCCCGTTGAATGTTGTCTGTCTACATACGGCGCAGTAATGAGCTCCCATTTAGAGGCCGACAATCACTGAGTAAATAAACTGAAGCACAGCCGAACACAAACAACGCAAATTGATGCGACGTTGTCTCTTTTTCCCTGCTGCTGGACTACAGACATCCGATTACAGCGCTGCGGCATCGATAACCGGAAAGTGTGTCGTTTCCGTTTCCCACGCTTTTCATCGAAAAAGCTATTTTGTAGAAAGTTTACCGCCATCTAGCGTAAAGGAGGATATGTTGCGCATACTAAACAGTTGACGTCAGATGTAGTAAATCTGTTATGTGTCGAAATTGATGTAATACACGTGCACATTTGTGTGCGTATATTTCCGTGTGTAAACTTGTACAGCCTGTAAGTGTTCAAAAAAAGCAAAACACAAAATCTGTTCTGTTAAACTTCTGTCCACAACCTGGAGAGAGAGAGAGAGAGAGAGAGAGAGAGAGAGAGAGAGAGAGAGAGAGAGAGAGAGAGAGAGAGAGAGACGCTTTCAGGAAATCATGGACGGGAAACACGCCACCATTTCCCTGCTGCTAAATGAGATGACTGCATGTCTCATGAAAATTGACTTATTCAAAGAGTGGCAGGAGCATAAAAGCAAAAAGATTCAGGCTGAAATTGCAGCACTGAACTTTGAGATGCAGAAAAAGGGGATGTGCCACACTGAAGCTTCTCTGATAGTGAATCATCTTGAAGCAGTATTGCATGATGGGAGGAAGGGGATGATGGAGACTGAGACTGGCCTCCCTAAACAAACGGAAGTTGAAAGTGCAGTGGCATAATGTTCGAGTTCAGATCATGTCTTATTTTTCTAATCCCACATTTCCACAAGGAAACCAGATCACTTTCACTTAATCTCAGACAGATGATGCAAAGCCAGAGAACATCACTGATTGATTGTTTCAATTAAAAAAATACTTCTATTAAGTCTTGCCATCTGTATTAATTAGTCTCAAACCTTAATCAGATGTCAAACAAATAATCATAATATTACAATGCACCAATAATTTTACATGTGACAGTCATTGCTCCAGAGCAGAATGAATGTTTTATAAAATGTTAGATTTGAACATCGTGACTTCAAACTGGACATAAATCCTATGTCTCTCTCTTTTTTTTTTTTTTTTTAAATGATCTACAAATAATAAAAAAAAACGTCGACTCATCATTGGTAAAAAAAAAAAAAATTAATGACGAACATGAGTTAAATTAAAAAAAAAAAAAAAAAAAGGATGAAAGGGATTATGAGGAGTTGTTTGTAGTGCAGCAGCTCCATAATCAGGAGAAGAGGGGGAGAACAGGTGCAGTCTGCACAGAAAAAGAGATTGTTGTGAGGCATGAAGCAGACAGCTTTATGCTGACTGTCTCGGGCAAAAAAAGTGGCGACGACAGACTAGAAATTCTGTACTTGAAACACACTGAAATGCAAGGCACAGCAGGCAGTGAGTCTTGGAGCATTATACCAGATAAAAAGGCTGGCTTGGTAAAATCAGACCTGACACATTATCTTTTTTTCTTGCAACTTTGAATCAGCTGAAAGCCAGAGCATCTCACCATTAATCAAAAGTGCAAAATCAAGAATTCATTGAGAAGTCAAAATTCATAAGACATATGAAACATCTCAAAGGGAGAAGATTTTTCTGTGCAACACCTGTGGGACAACATTCACAGAGTCATCAAACCTATACAGGCACACTTTAATTCAGTTTGCTGTTGTCTGGTCTGTGAATCATTAAAGTTGTCAGATACGTTTCAGCCACTGTCACCACTTTTTCCCCGCAAATATTTAAGTATATATATACAGTATATACATGTAATGTGGCAGACACTTTGTCCTTTGACTGCATATCTTGCAAGAGTAATACATATTTAAAGGACTACAGGCTTATTTACATAGATTTATGATCTTTACTGTCTGTCTGTTTGAGTTTTTTCATACAAGGGACAAGTTCCTGAGAATTTTGTCACTGACCTGCCGCAGTCTATTTTCAGGAAGAGTATCCAGGCTATTAGCAACTGTTGCCTTGATTGGAGAGTTGAAAACCAGCCACATTTGGAGGGAAATATTAAACAGAGGCAAAGTTTCTAGCTTATCCTTTCAAAAGTCTTTTTCTTGGGTTGCTTTTTTTTTCAGAGCACCCACTGCAGCATGTCTGAAAGGAGGAAAAGGAGAAGGTTTTGATCAAGCCACATTCAGGCACATGCAGGGCAGCTTGCAGTTAAGCAGGAGGGTGATGTCATCATGCTACCTATCCTCCACAATCAAGGTGACCAGAGTGACGATGCTGATCCAGAAGACCTACAGAGAGGAGCAGATTCAGACAGATTCAGACTCACCAGACAGAAACTGTGAAGCTGTGAAGCTGCAAAGCCACCAACTGACCACATATTATTCTCCAGTCACTCAAAGCCAGGCTCACATTGACCAGTATGTAAACTCTCTACATTCAGGAAGCTCAAAGTCAAACCTAAAAAGGAAAAAGAAAGCCAATCAACAAACTCAGTCTGACTGCATGTTCAACACTAGTCCATATAGGATTCACTTTCAGGCTCTCACTTGTCAAATCTTTTTAACATTTAAAATAAGAAAAAATGTCAAATTTCGATCCAAGTTGGTCAGACACATGCGAACCCACAGAGGTGAGTTTGTGTGGACACAGTGTGTTCTCCCGTTACATTTGTGGTAAAAGTTTCAATCAAATGTCGCCTCTGAAAGTTCATGAGAGAATCTACATGGGTGAGAAGCCATACTGCTGTCAATTGTGCGGTAAGAAATTCAGGGAAACGTCAGTTTTAAAAAAGCACATGAGAACACACATGGCTGAGAACCCTTATCCTGCTTCATCTGCGGGAAGAGATGCTACGAGATGATGGCCTCAAGAAATCACTCATCAACCATCTCATTGGTTCACACAGTTGACAAGCTGGACACTTCTGACACATGTGGGAAGGATTACAGATACTTTGGAGATTCGTCTGAACACATGAAAATGCACAAGAAGCCTGTTCAAGTGGGAGACTTGGACTCAGATGGGTGATGTTAAAAACTGTGTTAGGGATTCAGTTTTACTGGTTCATTTAGTGAATGCACAAAACCCCCATCGAGAGGAACTCACATATGTAGAGCAACTTTTTTCCTTTTTCTTATACCTGCATATTGAGGGAGTTTCAATTTTTATCTTTAACTGCTGTTGATTTGTCATTTGTACCAACATTTATCTAGAATGATTGAACATGGCAGTTGCAAAATGTCTTGCAAAAAGAAACAATGAATAAATTAGTGGAAGCTCAACTCAAGTAAAACTTCGGACACTTTGAATTGATCTCAAATGAGATGAGGGTTTATCTTCTGGAGAAGAAACGACGTCCATGAGGTTCCTTTGACCATGTCGACCATGACCATGCCGTCTCTCTTTCACTGGTAAGACACCACAAGCTTTCCCTGTTCCGGCTGTCCTCCACCTGTCTTCACCTACATTTAGACTCCCCAGTAACGGGTCCAGTATTTTGGAAATAAAGCATGAGATCAATTTGCAAAAATTCACAATAAACAAAAAAAACCCAAGCATTTTCTTTGAGAACTAAACGGAAAAATTATATGTTAAATTCGTTTTTATGTAATTAGCAACCTTGTAAAATCACTTTCACGCTTTCTGTGGAGCCTCTCTGGTTGGTAGTGAGCACTGCAGGCTGACTGAACGCCACAAGTCGTGGAGTTGTGGAGATGCTCTGGTACAGTCATTCTCATATTCTCCGAAATCCTTGACCTGTTTATTGTTTCTTATTTTGAACATCGGGAGTCCCCACACATAATTGACCTTAGTGCACATATCCTAAAACATCCTAAAGCGAGCACCGATCACCAACAACAGGGGGCAGCAGTACACTCATGTAGCGTCTAGTCTGGCTTACCAAAGAAGAAGATCGCTGGCTTTGACGTGTGATACAAAGGGAAAGTCACAACTAAGCGTTAGCATTGACCTGTAGATTAAAGGGGAATATCCTCCAGTTTCCTTCGTATCAATGCCTTTACCTGAGTATTTCAGGGAGTTCATCAACGAGCGGCTGAGCGCCGCCGCGGAGGAGATATTCAAGGTGTTTGACAAAACTGTGGCAGAGTATGAGGACGAAATCAGCCGTCAGCGCAGGCTGCTGGACACTGTCTGTAAGCCTGCAGCGCAGCTTCACACCAGAGGTCAGTCAAACTTTCAGTCTTTGTCTGGCTAAGAACTACTCGTGGTTCCCAGCGACTCGTTTTTGGCTCGGACGTCCGTTTTTCCTCGCGTTGTGACGGTGGGAGCAAACGTGCCCCAATAGAACAGAGACACAGGATCAGAAAATGGAAAAAAATCAGTTTGAGGATGGAAAGACAGAAAGCAGTTCGCAGGGTCATTTATTAACGCGCCGGGATGAAATTAAACAGTCATCACTATACACTGACTGCTCCCGATCACCTGTTCGGCTCAGATAAGAGACAGTCGCATGCAAAGACTGTGAATCCATCACTTCTCATCACAAGTGGAAAGATAAACGAGATACTCTGTAATAAGTGTGGATAACTGAAGCAAATATAGACGAATAATATCTGTATTCAGTTCAGGTCGCCCATTCGTTCGTTCGTTCGTCGTTTTTTCGTCGTTCGTTCATCCGTTCATCCGTCCGTCCGTCCGTTCGTCCGCTCGCTCACTCACTCACTCACTCACTCACTCACTCACTCACTCACTCACTCACTCACTCATTCATTCTGCTTCTGGGCTGTTTTTCCATTTCGCAGTGTTCAACTCATTTCAGCTCAGGGTTCACATACAGCTTCAGTGGATCTCAATAGGGAGCAATGACACAACTGAAGACTGAACATAGGAGAGGAGCAGACTTTAGGAGACTGTATGTCTGTGAGTGTATCGCTGAATAATGGGACAATGGATTTTTGGCAGCATGTTTGGTGGATTCTAGATGATTCTGTCCTGAAAGCATGATTTTGAATTTTCCAGTGTCCTCATAAATCATTGTAGTGTTTTGGACTTTTGGTGTGTGCACTCCATACACCGAATGGGAGGACGGTTAAGGCATTTGATATCTATCAAATGCCTTAACCGTGGGGATTTTGACTTTTTGTGATCACTCCAAAAGTCTGTACAGTCTCCATGTTTTTTGGTCAGTACAGTATCAGACGATTATGTTTCGTTCTGTTCAATTCGCCAAGTAATTCACTGTCGACTCACTGAGAGCCTGCTTGCATTTGCCAGCTTTAATTCACTGGAGAAGGTCTCAGATCAAGACATAATCCACAAGATGCCTCAGGGTGGTGAAGCTGCTCATCAGCCTAACATGACTGATGAAGATCCCGAGGAGAAACCAACCTATCCTCAAAAGACATACATTGAAGAGACAATTTGTCCACCGGAGATGAGAGAAACACAGTGGTCCACTTCAGTGGTCAACCCATGGAGTTTACCACTGCGAAGAATCTGGTCCTTGATAGGCAATTTTTTAAGGACCAGTAGAAAAAGAAAGTACAAGGCCCCAAGCAAAAAGGTAGTGGAAAGAAGAGCATCAAGGGAGCTACTATGATCGTTATGGGCTGCGCTTGATTATCAGTCTTCAGCCTGCTGTGACCTCCGAGGAGGAACCTCCAGCAACTGATGAGCCTTCTGCAGAGCTCACCTCACTCCAACTGCAGAGGAAGTTCCACAGCGACCAGCACCATGGAACTCTGCTGTAGTGATGAAACCCAAAATGTTCAAGCTTCCACTATTCACGCTTTGTGCCCTGTGAAAGTGCAGCAGAGTCAAGCCTCTGTGACTTGACCAAAGCAGTGTGTCCACCTTCCCTTCACCATCCCCCCTCCTTCTTAATCCTTCTTTGTTCTTCAATCAAAATGTTCATCCTGAAAACTTTGATCTGCTCTACAGACACAATCTGTGATAAAGGCTGACAACTAAGGAGATTCTGCTCTATGTCTACGTGGAGCGGAATCATGGAGTAGCACAGTGGGGCAGTGATTAGCTCTGTCACCACTTAGCAACAGTCAGCACTGGGGCCCTGTCTGTGTGGCATTTGCAGGGGGTTCTTGTGCATGCGTTGGTTTTCTCCTGCCATCCCATCAACGTATTTATGACGTTATTTGGAGACTGTCAGAACTGTCATGACTTCACCAAACTGAAAACAATAGATCCTCCCTCTTTTAAAAAAAACCTGTTTTCCACCTATTTTAATAGTGAAAATAGCTAGAAATAGAACTTTAATGTAATTTAACTCATAAAGGGTTTTGAAATCTGTTATTTTTTTGCTTATTTGAGTTTGTTAAATCCCACCAAAAGCAAGTCCAGTCATGAGGCTGTAGATGCACAACAACTAATGAACATTTTTCATGCACACACATCATTTATATTTATGAGGTAGTCGATGATCAGTGAATTTCAATTTAATTTGAAGACAATGGTGAGTTTTGGGATTCAGTCATGCATTCATTGACCTTCTATGTCCATTTTCCACCATTGAAGGGTGCAGGAGTCGTTCCCACCTGAAAGTGTGAATGCAGGATGCATGCTGGACAGGTAGCAAGTTTGAGACCGACAGTCGTATACCGAAAGGCAATTAAGACTTAAATTTAACTGTGGTGCACACAGAGACACCCATGCATTCACAGGAAGAACATGCAAACTCCTCACACGAAAGGTCCCCCTTAGGGGTAAGCACACATTTTTCTTCTCATGTGGAGAGAACTCACCATCAATGATTCCATTATGGCACTCGGAGGCGGGGGGGCTCAACTACGAACAAGATCCCATGTTGCTTTTCAGATAAAGTTATTCATTGACTCTTTAAGCATAACTCGTTTCCTGCAATAACCCATCCCATTTATAGCTTACCTCAACAACGCACATTTGGAACAGTAGGCTGCCGCAGTGTAATGTTTGAGGAGCACTTGACCGTTTTAAGGCCTTGCGAAAGGGCCACCTGTGGTGATGACAATGGTTAACATTGGCTTTCACTTTCATCACCTCGAAAAATTGAAGGTTAAAGGACAACAACAATACAGTAGGACAAATTTTGAAGATACTGGAAAAAGTGCAGCCCAAAATACTGCTTTTGATTTGTTTATTATTTTTATATTCCTCTTATTTTATCAAAGGGTCACGGAATGTGCTGGAGCCATTTCCAGCTGTCTTTGGGTGAAGGCAGGGTACAGTTGACATCGTGTATGCTTTTTGACTGGGGGGAAAACCCCTTCCATGCACAGAGAGAACATGCAACCTCTGAACAGAAAGCCCCCCCCCAAATTCCTAGATTTATATGAATATTGTGTTTCTATATAGCTCCTATATATTAATTTACTTATACATATTCTTTATGAAAAAGGAAAGAAAAACAATCAAAGTGAATAAATTTTCTTTGACCACTCTGGTTTGTTACATACTCTGAGTTTAAAAAGAGGTTGTTATATGTATTGTATGAACAAGCATTACCTCTCATTGTTTGGAATTTTTCCTCGTTGTCTTGCTTATCTCCAGAGTTCCAGAGTGAGGATACCCAGGAGGAGAATCCCACTGTGCAGCACCTCTGTAACCCCAAGAAGATCACAGGCTTGGGCCATGAAGTACGAGAGCCTCCACAGATTAAAGAGGAGCAAGATGATCCCAGCATCCGTGAGAGCGAAGACCAGGAAGCTCGCAGTTGTGTGGTAGCCTACACTGATGATGAAAGTGACCACTGTGAGGATCAGAGTGTGTATCTGGATCCTGAGGAACAGCACAATCAGGCAGATGGTGATGGGTTCATGCATGACATGTCAGATGAAATCATAAAGGTCCCGGAATCAAACCTTGAACAACAGCTCTTTTCTAACAGCTCTGAGAACAAACATGACAAAGGAGAAATGTCTGAAGACTGTGAGGCAAGCAGCAACACTCAAGAAGGTCAAAAGTGCTTAAAATGCGCAACTTGTGGAAAAGTTTTCACATCGAAATTCAATTTGATGACTCATATGAGAATCCACACGGGTGAGAAGCCATTTTCATGTGACTTCTGTGGTCTAAGTTTCACTCAGCCATCGACGCTCAAAGACCATATCAGGATCCACACGGGTGAGAGGCCATACATTTGTGATATCTGCCAGAAAACATTCGGCAAGATGTCTATTCTGACCAGCCACCAGCGGACCCACACAGGCGAGATGCCGTACGCTTGCAAAACATGTGGTAAGTGCCTGAGAACTCGCTCTGGCTTGTCCATCCACATGAGGACGCACACTGGTGAGACTCCTTACCCATGCACCACCTGTGGCAAGAGCTTTAAAGACACGTCTATCTTGAAAAGGCACATGAGGACGCACACAGGGGAGAAGCCGTACAAGTGTGACACCTGTGGAAAGACCTTCAGCCAGATGCCAGATCTTAAGAAGCACATCAGAATTCACACGGGCGAGAAGCCATATTCCTGTGAAAAATGCGGGAAGGATTTTCGATCTCATGGAAACCTGTCGGCGCACATGAGGACACACAGAAAAGGGGTGACGAAAGCGAATAAAGATTTGACATCTAATCCTGCGTAACAAGACTTTTCCCTTACCTGGAGGCTGTATTACATCTGGTGTTCTTTTATTCATTTGACTGAAACATGAAATCATTTTATATTTCTTTACATTCCTTTTGATTAATCTTCATGTTTTGCGTTTTGACATGTTCGTTTCAAGTTCAAACCTCTTCTTTGTCTTATCAGGTGTCAATCACAAATGGTAGTCCCATGGTTGAATAGTAGATGGCTGAGTTTTGAGAGTTATGTCATGATACCACCTGGTCGCACAACATGCACGTTTTTTAGTTCACAGATGTTTTGGACCTTTGAGGTGACACATAAACCTCTGACATGATGAGTCTTGCCCGATGTGATTTAAAATATTTTATAAAAAATATTTATATAAAAAAATATGTTTAGCTCCTGCTAACTTCTACACAGTATTTCTAAATGCTGTGCGCTTTACACTGGATGCATGGAGTGTTCACAATGTCATTCACACCACAAGTAAAATGTATTCATTGGATGTCTTAAGGCAGTGACAATTTTTATTTTTTCTATATAGCTCTACTGTATTTATTGCAACCATAAAAATGAATAAAACAACAGTCAATAAACAGAAAGGTCTAAATCTTCAGTGCTGTCTTATTGCCCCAGTCCATTCATAACACTGTCAACATACAGTGTATGATCAGATATATGTAATTGCTCAAAAGCACATTCTCTGGTCATAACACTGGGATACAAATACCGTCACCATAGTTTAAAAACACATTTAGCCAGGTTAGTTGAATAGCACATAATTTGGAAAATATTCTTGGAAGCACACACCAATTACAATCGCTTAATTACAAATGGATTTTTTTGACCATTACACACAACATATACAACAAAATAGAAGTGCAATTATATGATAATGCTAAAATCCTTCGTTGATAAATCGTGAGTTTGTCTATCTTTGGCATCAATGAGTAGATCCATGTTGCAAGCAACCAAGCAGGTAGAAAACCATCAGGTCTGTGGAAATCAACAGCAACAAGTTGTCGTCGATGAGTTTCTCCTTTAGACAGTGTTTGTAGTGCAGCAGTGATGTCTGCTCTGTGGACTTTCAGACAGCTTTTCCATGAGAGCCTGAGTGCCACTAAAGAAGGAATATTCCAAGCTTTTGAGAAAAGTTTGTTGGAGCAGAAAGAAGAGCTCAGCACACTGCCGGATTCTGTTTGCCAACTTCAAACTCAGTTTCATGTCATAGGTTGGTCAACCTCTCATTTTTGAACAAGCAGCTGCTTGGTCTGGTAGCTCTTTGTGTGTCGCAGTGGTGGAATGAGCCAAAGCTTGAACAATGGCAGAAGGACACTCAGTGGTATTACTGAGTGGTATTTTACACCGAATTCAATAACAACAAATTGGTCCTGTACCAGAGCCATCCAGGAGATTTGAATGTAAAAAGCAGTTATTTGACTCATTAAAAAGATTAGGGGTTGGCCACAGATCTCCTCAACTCTGCCAAAGCAGCATTACTTTACTTCCTCTTCTGCATTATTCACAACTTGTGTTTAAAACTAAAAGCCTCTGTTTCACATTAGGGCATTAGGGTGTTTCAGCATTGTTTCTGATCCCACCCAGCTGGTGTGAGGTGATTAACCAAGAGGTTAAGGAAAAAAGGAAAAGTATACACTATATATATATATATATATATATATACACTATAAAAAAAATTAATAAATTCACTG
>JASSRZ010001277.1:0-10505 GCA_032164315.1 Malacoctenus gilli
ACCTCCAACCCGAACGCAATCTGCGTCACCCCCGACCCCCCCCTCCCCATCAGGCAGGTCATTTCTCTGCATTTGCACCTGCTTGGTAATTTCCAGGCTCCAGAGGAGGTTGTGTTCGAGTCGCTGCGGCGCAGCTGCTCCGAGCGTCCAACACAAAAACCGCCTCCAGATTAAAAGTTGCAGCTTTTTCCCTCGAATTTCACCGCAACGCTCGTTTATTTCTGTCGCTGTCGGTCGTTTTTTTAGCTCAGATTCGCCTCATATGGACACGAAAACGCTCAGACTGCTTTGCTATCTTTGTCCCGCCCTCCAAAGGGGGGGTCACGGACCCCACCGGCTGACAGGTATTCGGTATATTTAGGCCTGAGAGCAACTGGAACGCTTTGAAGTTTCGCTCTTACGCAACGGCTACTTGGCTAAAGAGCCACGAGTGCCGGTGTAATTTAGGAGCTGGACGCACGGCGAGGGCGACCTCCGCAAGGAAGCAGGTCCTCGTGGTTCTGTTTAGTCGTCCACTCAACTCGCCCGGTTTTATCCGCTTCCTGTCAGGACTCGGTGTGAAAACTCAAATTATGTAAAGACTATTTTTTATCCTTGATCTCCTTTAAGTCTGAGTACTAAAGGCTGAAAATAAGTGAGACGACAGTCAGTAGATCCAAATTGAGCTTCGAAAACCTCTTTTTAGGGATGCACCAGGGATCATACGTGGGCCCAAAGACTTTCTGGTCCCAAAATGATCCAAAAACACCTTGAAAGTTGCTTCACTTCGTACTACCAACCTTAAATGAACCTTCACAGGAAGTATTGATGTTTCTGGACTGTTTTGGCACCAAAAAAGGGACCCGAACACGACATCGGTGTATAATCCAACCTGAATAACATCCAGTCATCTGCATACGTGGATACTGAATGAAAACCTCCATTTGTGCGGATTTTGGTGGATCGGATTCAAAGCACGACATTGTGTCTTGGTCCTAATTCGACTTTTATGAGCGATTACATTTTAAAAACCCCTCGTGGAAACGAATGGACCTGATTTTTCCTGATAAATACAAAAAAAGAAGTGAGCAAGAAGGTGAATACTAATTAGCTGCTGAATGCGTTTCGTCCGCCTTTAAGGTCGGCGAGCGACAGAGAGAAACACCGCCGGAACATCTTTGGGACAATAACTGGCAGCCTTTAATGAAATCTGCGTCTGTCTCCGTCTTTCTTTGCTTCCTTTCTCGTCTCTGTCTCATAAATATGAATTGTTCGATACCCTTGAGCCACACTCGCTGCAGAAGTGGACGGTGCCGTGACAGCTGGACGGACCGCTGATTCATGGGTGAATAGATCGGTGGAAAATCTCATCTCCACCTCCCCCCACCCTCCCCCACCCCACCAGAGCCTCATAATAGAAAAGGCTCCTGCTGCAGTTCCTCTCCGCTTCTCCGTGTTCACTTCTGGAAAGCCGCGGAGCGCCGAGAGCTCCGTGATTGGAAGTCGGCGGCAGCCGGCTGGATAACGCCTCGGAAAGCAGCCGCGTCGTCTCGTTCTGCGTTGACCTTGAGGGTGTCGATCCGTCGTCAAAGCTCGCAATTTCCTGTCGATTTTTTTTTGTGCTAAGTTCGTACGCGAACCATTGGGAACGCAAATTTGGCGGAAGATTAAACGTCGAGACGTCGCAGCGGCCCTCAAACCCGGTTTGACTGTTTAACCCTTCGTAAACCGTCTGCGTCCGACCTTCTTTCGAGCGGCCCGCTTTGGATATCCAGCGCAGGAAATTGAGTTTCTCCCGCCAAACTTGACCTTTGTGTTTCCCGCTTCCGTTTTCTCGCGGCGTCCCTCTTTTGTTGTTGCCAGGTTCGCGAGGACCTCTCGGCGGAAAAAACGACGACAATCCCACGTTTGGCAGCTTCGGCGCTGCAGCCGGAGCTCGATTTCGGTAATAAATTGTAATAAAAAAACCCCGAACGGAACAAGGATTTGATTGCAATCTGGTCAAGAAAACATCAGAGAAAGATGATTTATTGATGTACTCGGCGCGTGTTTCTGTTCATCCGACACCACCTGCTGCTTTAGCGATTCAGGACGCATTTAGAGAAACTTCTGAATTTTTTATTCTCCATAAAAGAGACATCAAATCGAACCATCGCTGCCCGGAGTGAGCCAGAACTCGCCGGCGTGCGAGCTTGCGTCAGAAATCCTCCGATGGGGAGCTGTCAGCCCCCGCTCGCGCATTAAAGATGGAGGCTTTCTAAAGCGTCGGGGGCGCTTGATGAATTCTCCGCACACTCCGACGTCGCTAGAGGACTGGAAGAAAGTTGCGGCGGCGGACGAGCGCGCGAAAAGTTGCTCGGATTGCGCCGGTGCGCCGGGTTTAAAGGTGCTCGTCGGCGCAGAGCGGCGAGCCTCCAGCCTGTCAAACCATAAAGGAGGAATCCCGGTTGGAATACAGATTAAGCCGTGCGTTCACCATAGTAATCTGGGGGTTCGATGAAATCGGGGGGGGGGGGGGTCTGCGGGGGTTCAGAGGACAAAGACAGAGGGACACGAGTGTCCACGTGTCTCTGAGTCTCACCAAACAGACGTGAACTTGTCCGTTTTTCCCTCCTTACGTTCGCTTTTTCTCGCCCAGTTGTTGACTTGACCGCTTTCAGGCCTCATCGGTTCCAATCTGGGTCGGCGCCACAGCTTTTCTAGAGGTATAACATCCATTTCATGCACCGACAGACCAAATCTACCCGACGGCTTTCGTCCCGGCACGAAAAACTCCGCAGCCAAAGTTGGACGCGGCCCTGAAGTGGAGTCTCGTTTTTCTCTGGCTGCTCTCGCATTTCTTTAAATCCCTCCGGCGTCGACCTTTGTCGTGACACGGCGGCGGCGGCGGCGGCAGCCTCGTGGTGATCTGCACGAGACAAATCCAACTCTGATTATCGTTCGTAACGTCCATTTTTAAAAGTCATGGGAATAAACGTCCCTGACTTTAAAGACCTGACGATAAAAGTCCGACACGTATTAAGTCTAAACTCGGCGGCCTTGAAGATTTCGCACCGAACGAAGCGTTTTTTTTCCGCTTTATCAGAAGCGGCTCGACAGATTTTCAGGTGAAGGTAAGAAAAAACGCGGCAGGACGGAGTAAAACCTGAAGGCTCATTACAGGTGTTGTGAAGACGTGCCGAGTTCAGCCGGCAGCGAGCCGCGCTCAAGGTTGAAACCGTTATTAAAGGATGTGAACGCGGCGGCGCCGGGGCTGCAATTATTGCTTTTATTCAGCGCGCAACAAAAGCGAGAAAGACCCGGCGCCGCGGCGCCCGACGGAGGAGGCGAAACAAAGCGACGGCGAGGAGGGACAACACGGCGGCGTGAGCGAAGGCGCCGCGCGCGCTCTCTGACCTCGCGCCGTCGGTAGAACGTGTCGATGGGAGGGACGCGCGGCGGCTTAATGCGGCCTCCATGTCGTGGTCGTGGAGGAAGGCGGCGACGCGCGGCTGTTGCGAAGCAGAAGATGAAGAGCGGGGGAGATAATGGCGCCTGGACGGGGAGGCGGGCGGGGGCGGGGGGACATACCTGCCGCCGTCCAACCTTTCTTCACGTTTCTCGTCTCCACTAATGAGGGATCTCAGACGAGGAGGCGACGAAACAAGGAAATCTCGCAACAGTTCGGAAAAAAAACTGACTATAGATGAAATGTTTCATCAGCGTTTTGGCGGAATTTTTCCAGCATTTAGTGAGGAAATAACTTGTTTTTTTAAGTCATTCACTCAACTCGGAAATGGGAATTTCCCAACCGGTTCCAACAAGATGTCAGTTCACGTTAAACGGGAATATTATCTCTTTTTTCCCACTGGCAAACAAAGCAAAGCAGCACCGAATTGTTCTCATCAATTCCCACTTTTTCTGCGAAAAGTTCCCAGTTCAAGAGAAGTGTTGGGAAAAGTGGAAGTTTCCCAGTTTCTAAGTGGCTGCCTGGTCTTCCATCTTCTACCAGAGGGGGCGCTGGTCACCATAAAACTGCATTAGTTTGGGGGGACTGAGGTCCTACAGGTGGAGTCTGACGCGGAGTTCAAAGGCTCAGCAACCTTCCTCCTGGTGGGAGAAGGTGGGGGAAAAACGGGCGTGACAGAGCTGCTGTCGCTGCAGGTGACGCGCGGCGGGTTTGACCTCCAGCTGAGGCGCGTGCGCGGCGTCGTGCATCGCGCACGGAGCAGCGTGTCTGTCCGGACTCTGATGTGAGCGAGCAGCAGGCAGCTCGCGGCTGCTGATGCGAGTCGGAGTCTGCCATCGGTACCTGCGCACCTCCTCCTCCCTCCTCCTCCCTCCCCCCTCTCTCTCTCTCTCTCTCTCTCTCTCTCTCTCTCTCAGCCTCAGTCAGACTCCTTCACCGCTGCCTCTCTGTCCTCTCTCGGCAGTATTTAAACTTTACCCTAGAAAAAAACAGGATTTTCCTCCGAACCTTCTGTTGTTTTTGTCTCCGTTTGCGAACCGCCGCATCACGCGTCTTTTTTGCGCACCGAGACGGACCACGATGGACCGCAGGACGTGTGCGGCGCGTCCGCCGGCGACGCGTCCCGGACAGACCGCGTGAGACTCGTCGGTTTTGCTTTTTTTTTTTTTGGTTCCTGCCGCGGAGGAAGCGAAGCCGCGCGGTGCCGGAGGATGGACGGAGGGAGTGTAGCGCAGGACGGACGCGCTGGGGGGATGTAGCGCGGACGCAGGCGGGGAGCGAGCGGAGGACGCCTTCACGGGTGAGTGGCGGCGCGGAGGAGCGAGGCGCGCAGCGGCGCGTCTTGGCACCGACGGACGGAGCTCGGAGTGGAAGTTGGAGGCGGTCGGCGCCGCGGAGAGGAACTTCGGAGCGGGGAGGCGGCGTGAACGTGCGGGCGACGAGGCGCCTTGTGTGAGTGGCGAACAAAGTGGCTGCGCCGTGCGTGCGTGTGCGTGTGCGTCGTGCTCCTGTTGCTGCGGACTGCTGCGTTTTTACGCAGGACAGACGCCGCGTTTATTTGGACCTCCAGAGTGAAACGACCCCAGTTTCTGCTGACTGAACCGGACAATTGGTGATCAGATTAAGACTCAATCGGACTGAATTCTTGGGTGTCGGATTCCTTCTTCCTGCAGGAGACAAAGTGTGTGTGTGTGTGTGTGTGTGTGTGTGTGTGTGTGTGTGTGTGTGTGTGTGTGAGTGATTCACAGAGGGTGTGGCTGTGCGTGTGTCCATCCCTGCTGCGCTTCAAGGTTTTTTCATCTCTGCATTTCACCTCTCAGAGAGAGAGAGAGAGAGAGAGAAAGGGAGGGGGGGAGGGGGAGGGGGAAGGGGGGGGGGGACTGGTGGAATCCAGCAACAAATACCTGCAGCCGAACTGGGAATTAAATCATCTCGCTCTGTGCGTAGATTCAATGAACGTCCGTTAATCCACCTGTCTCCAGGGAGGATTAGAGCGCCTGGGACATTTTGGGACCTGATTCCCCCCCCCCCTCCCTCTCCCTCTCCCTCTCCCTCTCCCTCCCTCTCTCTCCCTCTCTCCCTCTCTCTCTCCTAATCTGCCCACCCAAACGTCGACTCCTTCGGTCACGCCCCTCGAGACGGAGCCACAAGTGCCATCGGTGGAAGCGGCGCCCGGCGGTGAAAACGCGTCTTCCTGCGTCTCGTCTTGCTTCCTTTGACATCATTGGTCCCCAGGAACCACTTGCAGTCCGACGCTTTCGTTAAATGTCGAAACGCGTTCGAAGAAACTCGTTGGCAAAGTTTGGGAGCAGAGCGTTTGCAAGCCTTGCCTATCATACGCTTTATTTTGAAAGGACAAGCGATTTTAAACAGGAAGCACATCAAGAAAGCAAGGCGTTAGAGTTAATCGTGTGAGATTCACTTTCGACGCCGCCGTGAGGATGTTTTTTATCGATCTGGACAATCGGAACGCTTCGGGATCCGTGAAGCCAAACGAAAGCTCTTGATCCTTCAGAATAAAAGCCCGAGTTGGCGTTGAAAGTGTCCTATTCCATTTGTTTCCTGTCCAGTCAGGAGAGGCCTCCCGTTCCCTTGACGACAGTCCGTCTCGTCCGTCTCGCTGGCCTCAGTAGATTTTCAGTCACTTTTTTGGCACCGAAACACAAAGACAAATTTCGGCCAAGACGGAAATAGACTCGCTTTCGCTCGCGTTTGTGTCTGCGTCGCCATTTTTCTTTGGCTTCACTTCCTTCTGGCTGCCTGACTTGGACGCGGTCCCAGTCTCGAGGTTGTGGGTTCCAATCCCGCCGCTTGCGCTTTGTCAGAAATGGTCTTGTTGTTCTTTCGTCTCCCCCGGCCGTCGTTTCTTTCAGCCTCGTTGACAGACGTCGTTGAGGAATAACGTTTCAAACGCGGAGGCTTTTATTGTGGCGGTCTCGGTGAAGCAAGAGATCCCAGCGCGCCACCTGAGGGGCGTCGCACCGACCGCCGGCAGACAGACAGACGCTCGGTCATCGCCAGACAGACGGTCAGGCGTGTCAGCCCCCCCCGTCGCCAATACAAAGACGCCCCACTTTGCCTCAGGACCTCCCTCCCCCCCCGCCCTCGCCACCCCCCCCTTTTATTTGATTTACAGAAATAATCAACGGGCACCGACACGCCGCCGCCGCCGCCTCCTTTTGCCGCGTTCTCCCAGAAACACAATCTGCAGCGGAGGGGAAACAGAAGCGAGCTGTGAGTGGGGAAAATAGATTCCCAAGGAGGGAAACGTGGCGTGATGGAACGCCGCGGGGGATTCGGGAGGGAAGGGGGGAGGGGAGGGGGGGGGGGGACACAGCGCCTGCTCCCAGACTCTGTGGCCAATCAGAGCGTCCAGTTGTGACTCTGAGGTGGAGGGGTTGAGACCCCGAAGCTTTGATCCGTCTGCACGTGAAGTTTGAGAAGATGTTGGACTTTCAGACACAATTTGCGTCGATTTACCAACACGAGAATCTTATTTTTTGTCCTTCTTTATCACCTCGTTTGCGCGACGTCTTAAAACGTCCCCAAACGACACTTTTAGACTCATTTCTTCGAGCTTTGACGGTCTGAAACGCGGAAACTTTGAGTTAAATCCAAGTGGCGCCAGAATCGACTTTCGTGAGTCTGTTTCGTTGATTCTCGAGTGAAGAGTGAAAAACTCGAAGACGTTGCTGCTCGAACGTGGGACCGTGTCGCTGTGAGGCGAGCGTACGAGCCGCCATCTCGCTCTGTTGCGCCCGCCGTTCGCGGAAATCTGTGAATAAATCTCGCAGGCCTGCAGCCTGATTGCCTGCGAGCGGCGTTGTGTATGAATGAATTACTCTCATTCAGCTTTCACCTCGTTCCCGCCAGTCGTGTGCCCTCACGAGCGCGCGCGCGCGCGTGTGTGTGTGTGTGTGTGTGTGTGTGTGTGTGGGACACGGCGCTTGATTCAGTCGTTGAGCGGATTTCATTTGACTGAATTGCCTCGGTCGCTCCTCGCCGCGACCCACAAGATTAAAGTGACAATCAGTCAAGAGGAACGACAACATCGACAACTGGCGCCGCCGCCGCCGCCACTCGCCTTAAAATTAGACATATAAATGTCAATAAAATACAAAAAATTTCCGAAAAATGTTTTTAAAAAATGCAACAAATTAGAAAAAAATCCAACTTGATAAACTGAAATTTTAAATCTGAAATTAAAGAAAAAAATAACATTAAAATCGCTGTAAGTTTGCGATTCTTTCATCCTTCCTCCTTAAACCTCAATGGCGCAACGTTAAAAGACGGACCCTTGAAAGCGCCGCGAAACGGCGGCGGGCCGAGGTGCGGTGGGGAGGAGGGGGGGGGGGGGCTGGCCTCTCCGACGGCGTGCAGCTGTTTAATAAACGGCTTTATGGGACGCTGACGGCGATTCAGGCTGCAGCTTTTATTGTGGGGAAGCTGTTGTGGTGAGTTTACAGGAAGGAGACGCAGGGCAGCAATTCAACGTCTCGAATCGCTGCGGATCCGATAGAGGGACGTCGTGCCCCCCCCCTCACCCCCCCATTCTCGGTTTAAGTGGCTCCGCTGCTCAGTTTAAGCCTTTAGGACGTCCCCGAAGAGCCGCCGCCGAGCAAAATAAGGACTTAAGCACCGAGATCCAGTCGCCAGACATCTGTTGTGGAAACAAGCGATTTGGAGGACCAATATCCTGGAGAGGAAGTTGTGCCGCTTTAAAAGCGGCGCAGTTTGTCGTCAACAAACCCGAAGCGGCCGAAAGATTCACTCAAATACGGCGACACGGAATATTTCTCATTTCTCGTTTAAGTTTGGAGCAAAATGCCACTTTGCGAGCTCTGCTGACACCTGCTGGCCAGTTTTGGCCTTGTTCTTGCGTTTCGCTCGCCTCCCCTAGTGGACAGTCGTAGAACTGCAGTTAGTTAAACGATTTATTACAGTTAATGTCTTTTTGGGTGCTTCCGCCTGCACGTTTTAATCTTTTGTCCTATTTATGAATAATTTCGTCCGTTTGCTGCAAATTATACAAAAAACTCGAATATTTTCAAGACTTTTTGTCGATTAACGGAACAGAAAAAGGCATTCTTGCCTTTTTCTGATGTGATTCGATGATAAAACGAAGCCAACCTGCATCCAAACCGGAGGAAACTGATTGGATTCATCCGTTTTCTCCCCCCCCCTCGAGGATCGGCCCGTTCACACATCACTTGAATCTGAATGATTGAATTCGCGGCGCCTCCACGGGGAGTCGCTCGCCGGCTGCTCGTACGCGTCGTTATCGCCTCGTCGCGTTCCGATCGGAGCGTTTTGGGGGGGGGGATAATCGTTCCCGGAAGGCAAGAGGTGACTTTCCACGTTTAACTCTCTGTTCAATATCACAATTAACACGGCGAGGTCGGCACGGGCGCTCGTAATCCCCCCTAATCCCATTTCCTAAACTCGATGTATAGACGCTTCGCCCATTGGATGGAGTTTAATCCCCGCAGGTGGAGGCAGCCAATAGGAGGCGTGTTTAGGTGTGCGCTAAAACCGCTGGAAGCTTCTCGGGGTGTTTTTTTTGTGGACGCATTTGAGGATTAACGTAAATCCCCACCATCGATCGCGTGCGAGGACTCCAACTGAAGTACCAGAGCGGGCGGGGACCCGGCGACTTTGTTGGTTTCGCTGCGTCCGGAGGGAAAAAAAACGTGCCGTTTCAGCGCTTCGCACGGCGACACGAGGAGGAAAAACGGGAAGGTTTTCGGAGGACTGATGGTCCAAACGCTCGTTTGTCCCCGAGAGGGAAAAGAACTTCTGTCAGAAACGAGTCCGAGTTTTGATCGTCTGAGCGGCTCAGAAACCAGAAGGACGCAGCAAGAACAAGAAGTCTTTATTCTTTCTTCTCTTCTTCATGAACATCTGAGCCTCAGTCAGCGAATTTCAGCTGATTTCAAACACTCACATGAATATTTGGAGGATACATCTGAAGTACACAATGTACTTACAAAGGCAGTAAAAGCAAAATAATTTATTAGATCAGTGTCAAAAGAAAAGCACGAAACTGCATTGATTTTCAAGAAATTTCTCTAAATAAAAAAACTTAAACAAAAAAATCAATGAATTAAATTAATTTAAAAAATTATAGATTAATTATATATTTGAAAATATTAACAAATTTTCCATTCAAAAATAAAACAAAAATTCAAAAATATGCGGAAAAAAATCTCTGAACCCCCCCCAAATCTGCTCAATGTGTTTTTTCATATTGATTTAGAAAACGTTCGCTTTATTTTGAAAGGGTGCCGGTACTCACCGGCAACCCTCACTGTTGTCGAGAGACGTTCCGTCTCCAGTTGTGCGAGCGAGCGCTCAGAGAGGCGTGAGACAGTGCGGCGGCGCCTTCAGTCGGGCAGCTGTGTGGAAAAAAAAACACCCCACTCGTGTTTATCTGTGCACGACAGCTGCACCTGCAAACAAGCGTTCCCCTCAGACGCCCCAAAACACACAATGTGCAAATGATCACACACACACGTACACACACACACACACACACACACACACACACACACACACACACACACTCCTGGGATGGCGGCGTGTGGCCTGCACGCGTGCAACACGGCAGCGACACGCCTGCGCGCGAGCAAGACGGCGGGAAGGAAACTTCCTGGGATGTCGTCGAACAAGGCAGCCATGACAGAAGCTTCAATGCACCCACACACACACACACACACACACACACAAACCTTTTACGTTTACTCGGGGAATTTTTGTGTGTCGGGGGAGAAACGGTGTCGTCGTGGAAACGTGATGCTCTGGAGTCGGGGTGGAAACAGACCAGTGACGGGCGTGGCCTCAGACGCTCCTCTTTCACCTCCTTCGAGCCCACCTGCCTCTTCTCGCTCCCTCCTTCCTCCTCATCCCCTCTTGTTTGATCATCCTTCACCTCCTTCTTGTCGTCCACCTCTGGCAGCTATTTTTGTCCTCCCTCATTGTGTCCCTCTGTCCTTTTTATTGGTTGTTCCACCCTCCCTCCCTCCTCCTCCTCCTCCTCCTCCTCCTCCTCCTCCTCCTCCTCCTCCTCCTCCTCCTCCTC
>JASSRZ010001279.1:0-10503 GCA_032164315.1 Malacoctenus gilli
CCCCCCCCCCCCCCCCCCCCCCCCCCCCCCCCCCCCCCCCCCCCGCCACGGGCGGGGGGGGACGCGGGCTGAACCCCTCAAGAATGCGGGAGCACTTCCGGCCTCAGTCGGGGAGCGGGGTTCACGGACGGACGGGTGGGCGGGGGTTGGGGGGGAGGGAGGGAGGGGGGCGTTTAACTGCGAAACACCCCACGCTGGTCTCCTCCGCGCTCCTCGGGAAAAAAAAACGGCCCAAACGGACTCCTGAACGCGCAGCTGAATTCTTGCCTGCTTATCAAATTATACCGAAGCTTTTATGATTTCGTTTTTTTTAAGAATACGTCACATTCACGGCCGATTCTGCGACGACAAAAGAAACACTCGTCTCCCGTTAAATCACCTAATGTAAGCAGGGAACGATGGTTTCATCGTGGGGGGGGGGGGGGGGGGCCCCCCCCCCCCCCCCCCACGCCCAGGAGATGGAGAACGATAGAAAGGGAACGATGACTGTTTGTTTACTGCGAGCGACTTTTTCCAAACCGTCCGCTCGGCCGGTGGACGCGGCGACGCTCCCGCGACCGCGAAAAACGTCCACGCGCGCACGCGTGCACACGAAAAAAACACGGCCATTAGACGGGAGGAGGGCGGCGCAGCCGATGAGAAGGCGCGATTAACCTTTGATCTCCTCTCTCTCCGGCGTGCGCGCGTGTCCGTGTGTGTGTGTGTGTGTGCGTGCACGGGGGGGGGGGCTGTCAAACTATGAGAGACAAGAAGCGAGTGTGTTTTCCGAGTGATAGCTGTGCTATGTGCCGCGACGCTCCCGTGGGAGACGGAGACAGATAACGCTGACGCTCTTCAGATGCTCTGATAGCGGACAGAGACGGGGGAGAGGGGAGGGGTCAAGCGAGGGGGGGGGGGGCTGTTGTGGCAGGGTATGTTTGTGTCAGCGTGTGCGTTTGATGGGCGCGCGGAATGTTTTGATGGGGTCGGCGGCGTGGCCGTGCGTCCCCGCGGTGGCCCCTCCGGGTGCTCGCCGGCCGCAGTTACGAGACGACGGAGCGTTTGGACGTCCGACCTTTGAAAAGTCCACCGGGACGAAGCGCTGGAACGGACGTCTCGTCGAACGCGTGCGTGTTTTGTGCGGCGAGGGTGTTTGTGCAATCTTACCAGCGTGTAAACAAAAGCGACGCACGATATCTGACCTGAACGGGATGAATCTCTTGTCAAAGTGTTCTCGTCAGCTGTGTCCCACATGCCAGTTAGGAAATGCTGCGTTTAGGGAACGCCAATCAAGTCACAGGAACGGCAATGAGCTTTTTTTTATTGTCTAATTCAGGTGAGACGTTGAGGGAACACCTGCGAGACAAAGCGGCACTCACACATGCGAAGGAGGTTCGGGGAAACATCTTCCGAACGACTGTTTTTTCAGATATCTGAGGGACTTGGGAAGTCGGGGTAAACCGTGTCACCCGATGCATGCGAGGCGTTCGGGGTAAACGTGAAATGTGATGCGAATTCGCATCGATAGGAGCAGAGAGTGTCCCTCATTCGTGTGAGACATGTAGTGAACAGAAGAGTGAAGAGTGCTGTAAAAAGAGCAGAAAAGTGTTTCAAGAACATCTTTCAACTGCATCCGAGGCGTTCAGGAGCACATCTTTCCACGTTTTTTGGCGCGAGGCGTTCAGGGAACACGCGTAAATGGTAGCGACAACTGTTGCCAGCGAGCGGCTCGGGGAAACATCTGCGAACGACTGTTTTTTCAGATATTTGAGGGATTTGGGAAGTCGGGGTAAATCGTGTCACCCGATGCATGCGAGGCGTTCGGGGTAAACGTGAAACGTGAAGTGAATTCGCATCGATATGAGCAGATAGTGTCCCTCATTCATGTGAGACATGCAGTGAACAGAAGAGTGAAGAGTTCTGTTAAAAGAACAGCAGAAAAGTGTTTCATCTTTCAACTGCATCCGAGGTGTTCAGGAGCACATCTTTCCACGTTTTTTTGGCGCGAGGCGTTCAGGGAACACGCGTAAATGGTAGCATCTGCGGACGACTGTTTTTTCAGATATTTGAGGGATTTGGGAAGTCCGGGTAAACCGTGTCACCCGATGCATGCGAGGCATTCTGGGTAAACGTGAAATGTGATGCGAATTCGCATCGATATGAGCAGAGAGTGTCCCTCATTCGTGTGAGACATGTTGGGAACGGAAGAGTGCTGTAAAAAGAGCAGAAAAGTGTTTCAAGAACATCTTTCAACTGCATCCGAGGCGTTCAGGAGCACATCTTTCCACGCTTTTTTGGCGCGAGGCGTTCAGGGAACACGCGTAAATGGTAGCAACAACTGCTGCCTGCGAGCGGCTCGGGGAAACATCTGTGAACCCGCGGCGTCCGCTGTTTGCGCGCGCCCGCCGCTCCGCCCACCGCCACCAGTGTTAAAGGCGAGACGCAACAGATGAGGCTGCGTCTGATGTGCTATCAACACACTTCAGACAGAAACAACAGAACTAATGGTTTCATTGTTGAAACTGAAGCCTGAGACTGGAGTGGAAGCCAACAACAACAACAAGAAGAGAGGAAAAGAGAGGGCCGCCACTCATACGAACGCAAAGATCACACGGGGACAATCGGGCTCGTCTTGAGGGTAAACAGCTTGTTTACACCGAAACTCCGGCATAAACATTGTTCCCAAAATCCATTCCGTTTCCCCTTTGCTGCTCGAAACAAAGCCGCGGCCTGCGTTGAGAGACGTCTCCGTCGCCTAGGCGACGCGGAGGACCGAAAACCTCCGCGTCCAATCGAGAAACGGCGGCGGGAAAAAGCGCATCACCGGACGCGGGAGGAGAACGAAGGCGGCGCTGTGGGAAAGCGGGGGGGGATTAGTGGCCATAAGCGCTGGACGCCGGCTTGTGTATTTGCGCGAACAAGTTCATGCATGACTGTTTGTTGACTCGGCGAAGCCATTACCGTGCGGGGTGGGCCGGCGAGGGATGGGGGGGGGGGGGGGATACGCATGTGATTGGGAGAGAGGGGGGTTCTGCGGGGTTCATTCGATACCTGAAAGGCAAATAAACAGCTCGGACCTGGCGGCCCCCGAAAAAAACCCGGAGCAATAAACGGCGCCGATATCCGAGCCGCCGGGCTCTGTTTACCGGGCTCATCAGTCAGCACGCCGCAGGGACGCGTACACAAAGACGTACCACCCCAAACCTGCACGTAAGACCGCCGCCGCATCAGAGCAGACGCTGAGATAGAAGGTGGGGAGGGAGGAGGAGGGGGGGGGGGGACAGAAAGAAAACAAAAACAGCGATGATGTATTGAAAAAAAAAAAAACCGAGTGGACAAGTTCAGCGTGGAACCCGATACGAGGCGACTTGTTTTGGACCGCCAAGACGTCTTCGGTGGTCACGGGTCTGTGTGAAGGGGTAGGAAAGGGGCGGGACACGACAGAAAGCAGAGATTGAAGCCACATGTGGCGGCGCGGCGCAGCGCACATCGCACGCACGCACCAACAGATTGATTGATTAAATCTGGGACCGTTTCGGCTGTTTTGTTTTTTTTCTCTTTCGTAAAGGGGTCGGACTTTTTTCCCCTCTGAAAAATCCCGCGGCGGAGCCAAAACAGACGACGACGACGCGCCGCTCGCTCGTGGCACCTCTCGGCTCTCCCGCGCTGGGTGCTCGGCTTGCAAAGTGAGGGGGACGAAGGACAGAGACGGGGGGGGGGACGGAGGGGACGGAGACGTCCCCCTGACGTCCCGGTTGAGAACAGCTGCTCTGAGAGCAGATCGATGTTGCTCAGAGCGAGGGGACAGCCGCAAAGTGCGACCAATCACATCGAAGGCTTCCTGAGAGTAAAGACCCCCCCCCCCCACTTCTGACTTGACTGAATGTTCAGCATCATGGGAACCAAAGCGGGGAGAGTAGAAAGCGCGGTGACACACTGAACTGCGCTTGTTAAAGAAGGGGAAAATCCGGCGAATGGAGGACTCGTTTCCAGAGCGAAATAAAACCCATCTCGGACGGTTAAATCGCCGCTCAGCTTTCAGCGGCTCCATAACGAGGACGACAGTTTGGAGACGATCTCGGAAAAAAAAGTCGCTCCGAAGTCTCAACGCGGCAAGCGAGATCACTTCTGGAGAAGACATGAATTAACGCGCGTGTACGGGCTGGAGTTCGCACGAAGAAGAGACGATGCTGCCGTGACGGCGGACCAGCTCGGTCCGTCTTTGGGACAACGGGAGCGAGACGCAGTTGGTCCCCGAATTCCGCTCAGCTGTCGTCTGAAAACACTGGCTGAGGTTGCAAAATAGGACAAAATAGGTCTCAAATTTGACTTTTCTCCAATCGGCGTTGCAGAAAATGTCATCCGGCCCGATGTTTGCATGTCATACTCAACGGGCCGCAAACAAGCAACAATGAAGTCAGTATTTCAGAAGCCAAAGACATCTAAGGGTGCAGAACAATCCGCGAAAATCTCAAGCATCTGGCACAAATATTTCCGCGGCGATGACTTCACTTACTCGGTGCATTTTTGGCAGTAAGGCTTGTTATTTTTTTTTACATTTTTTTGGCAGGCCACACCCTTCGGGGAGCCTCCACATCTCTACAACCGGAGGAGATGCACATTTTGGAAATTTACACTCTGGTTTGTTGCGATAACATTTGCGGGAGAGCGGAAGCCGAGCCAGGATGGTAGTTCGGAAGGAGCTTCGCCATCCGCACGGCTTTTTCGTTCGATCCTTTCTGCGGTTTTTCAGCCTCCGAGACCGGATGGGGCGCTTGCTGAGTTGACCTGTTCTCCACAAGCACGCACAAGACTGTAAAACTGCCTTTTGGTGGGACTGAAAACACCCGATGGGAACGGTCGGGACATCTCTGGCGGGCGGAGCGGCTTCTTTAGGACGGGACGGACGGCGGACGGCTTCGGGAAAAGAAACGAGCTGATTGTATGAAGCGGCAGCCGCAGCCAGCTGGAGGGCAGAGGATGAGGGGGGGGGGGGAGATAAGGAGGTGAGTCCCAGAGACACAGAGGAAGCCCCGCTATCACAGGAAGCTCCTCTTGCAAATGTCAGATCCTCCTAATCGCGGCTCCGCTTCCCGTTTGGGTCCCACGTGCCGGGGGCGCCGTCGCCGGGCCATCCCGCGTGCACTTAGCCGTCCAGGCCGGCGTCCTACACAAACATCACTTCCTGGAAGGCTTCAGGTCCACATCAAAGGGGGGGGGGGGGTTACAGGGTGGAGGAGGCCGGCGCTGCTTTTGACCGCCGCTCGTTCTCTTGTTTTTTCCCCTCCTCCTCCTCGACCTGCACACGTGGACGCCGTCCACGGGATTCACCTCCACGCCGACTGTCTAAACATCGTCGGCCTGGGTTTTAATTGAAAAGCGGGTTTTTTTTGGCGGGCCCCGGAGGCTGACACCCTGATAATATACAGCGGGCTCAAGAGATGTGCAGGGCTGCTTACAAAACTGGGTTAGGAAAACACCACCGACTCAGAGCTGCGATTCACACGAAGTAACGCACCAAAAAAAACCCCGAAAATACACAAGGGCTGATTTGATCTCACGCAACACAAAGAGGTCGAAGCGGTCAACAAAATGCAGCTGAAACGTCTGTAACGATTGGTTGCTGCATTATTACTTTCATCAACTTATAAAAAGTGTGTGTGTGTGTGTCAATGGTTCTGCTGAGGCACATTAATGCTAATGAATGATGATTATCGGCCTTAATCGCACGTACAGTGTGTCCAAACGTGTGCAAAGCACAACGTGTGCACAATAAATGAGTCTTGGCTGCATGTTCCTCAGATTGACGGCCAACGAATCCATTGGAAAACATCCTACAAACGGTGACGAGGTGTTGTCTCCATGACAACGGGGGATGCTGTGGGTGGGGCCGGCGTGTGCAGGTTCGGTGGTGAAATTAGGTGAGCTGAAGGCTCACAAAGACTTTTGCCAGTTTGAAACGGGACACGTTTGGTCTCGGGGATGTCGCGAGGACACCCTGGTGTCCCCCACCCGGACAAATAGAAGGAACGAATAGAAGGATGTCTGAAATGTCTGATTGAAAGATAAACGTCTTCGAGGTTGAGCAGGTATTTCGGAAGAGACGACAGTTCGTTCGTCCCTCCGTGGAGAACAAACGCCTTTCCATCAGAAATAAACGGATTCTAATTTCACAACTCGAAAAGAACAAGCACATAATTCATCCGCCTGCGTTGCGCCTCGCCGTTCCTTTCTCAGTCTGCTTGGACCGCACGCAACCACACACACACACACACACACCCTGTGTGATCCGCTTCCAAGTCGCGCCTCAGACATCCCCGCTCCCGATGTCACTTTGTCAACACCGCCGATGAACGAGCGAGGTTGCGCACAACCTACCGGGGACTCCGGCGTGGCGTTACTAAGGAACCGCGAGCACTCACAGCAGCAATAATGCGAGGGGGGAAGGGAGGAAGGGGGGAGGGGGGTGGGAGAGCGGGTGGGGGGGGGGGGGGGTGGAAGGAGAAAATTAAAAACATACATCCCATTCGTGAAATATACAGAGGATTTTCTTCGGATCCTGCGATCGCCGCAGCGTGGAGGGGGGAAATTAAAGCGCGGCCAAAAATAGTGCGCGTCAGGGCGAGGGCTGGAGTGCTCTGTGCTGGCGAACCCTGGGAGTGCACGCAGAGGGGTGGACGACCTGCTCCTGCCTTGAAGCAACACTCAGAAGAAAAGTGTGTGTGTGTTTCTGTGCGTGTGTGTCCTAATGTGTTTATCTTCCGGGGGGTCCGAGTTCACGCTGCTACGGCCCCACAAACAGCAGACACACATAATCGCCGTCTCCACGCCCACGCGATGGCGGCGGCGGCGAACGCGGTCCCGGCCTGCGGAGGAAACCAGCTACCGACCAGCCAGTTCATTCATCCCTCCATCTTTTTTTTTTTCACCTGGCCCGGCGGAGCGGGCGGCGAGCCGCGACGCGATAGCGCCAAGCTCACAGACGCCAAGCGGCTGTCCACAACAAAGAACAGTTGAGAGAGAGAGAGTGTCTGTGTGTACGTGTGTGTGTGTGTGTGTGTGTGTGTGTGACCGACAGAGCAGGAGGCGGCCCGGGAGGAGCCAGACCGAACCAAGAGCCGATAAGGAGGAACGATGGCCAGGCGGAAAGAAAAATGGACACTTGGATTCCTCCGTTTGAGGGAATATGGTGTTTATTTGGTGTCCTCTCACCACGTCGCGCGGCATCTACCTGAGGGAGGACCAACACGCCGGAACACCTTGCAGCCAGCGCCGCGCTGGAACATTTTGCGAGCAGATGCTCCAAAAAAAACAAAAAAACAAATCGCAGAAGTGGCCCTGAACGCCTCTCAGTCAGGTTTTGTTTCTCCTTTGATGAGCGGCGTCCAGACGTCAACAATCACTTTGTTAAGGTTTCGACTTCGTTCTGTTTAGCTCTCGCGCAGCTGTTCGATATTCCCAACGTAATCCGAGACAGATCGGCTGGAAGGCCACGCGGAGCCGCTCAATGGGCCCCGGGACCGAAGCGAGTCGTCGGCATGAAAGGCCGAAGGGCACCGCTCGAATGTGGTATCTTTCCAAATGTACTCAGTACTAAGTCAAATACTTTTTGTCACATGGACCTTCCAAGGAGGAAGGACAAAAGGCACCATCTATTTATGAAACCCTTCGTCCAATCAGCTCTGTTCTCCAAAACAAAAAGCCACATCGCAACAACACATGCAGACCTGGGAGCCGCATGCAGACCGGCCTCAGGAAATGTGAAGCGGCAGCCACTAAAACAGAGGTCCGCCAGCGTGTCCACCTGCATGACTGCCTTTTCAGAAAAGCCACGGACCCCCCGGTCCAACCTTTGACTCGCCAAAACCAACTCTGACCAAAAGCAGAAGCCTCCAAAATAAAAGCCCGCGCTAGGTTCTGGAAAGAGACTTCAAAGCAGATCCCTTCCCTGATCGGACGCTTCTCAGACTTCACGCTCGGAACCAATGACCTAAAAATGTGTCCCAATTCCTCCAACTACAACAATGGCAGTCCAGTAAACGTTCCTGTGTGCTTCCTTCGGGTTGAGGATCGTCATTGGACGAAGCAGGAGTTTCACCGAGCGTCGTTTTTGCACGAAAGCGACTTAGTTTGTGTCGTTTTGAGACAGCGTCGTGTCGTCTGAAAGCTTTGTGTCGAAATAAACCATTTATGCTGAAACAGGAAGTCAAATCAATTGGCGAAGAATGGCTACAACTCAATATATTTGAACTGAAACCAATTTTAGTCGCTTTTCATTCACACAGCAGCTTGATACGAATCTGATCTGCGGTTGAGGAGTCGTCACGACCAACTGCAGCCACTCGGCTGACGTTCCGACTGTGACACGACACAAGCGTCTTGATGAGAACGGTTCCGATGCTCGGATGTCTTCCAGAGCGTTTCCTGCGAACGCTCCTGCGGCAGGGGGAATCCGACGTAAAACCGGAGAAACACCTGCTCCTTTGATTTCCCGGCGACCCCGATTGCTCATCTGCCTCCGCGTCAAGTTGACGATCCGCCAACGCAGCATCAGCGCCGCAGCGCTTCTCGTACATTGCTCGACTCGGATTACCGCCACTGAATCACCGGGGCTGCAATGAGCAATGTATGCACAAGGCCTCGCGTGTTACTGTAGAAGAATTTCACAGGAAAAGAAAGTCAAGAGTTCGGGCGATGCGTCAAGATGTAGCGGGAACAGCGAGGAGGGAGGGACGGAGTCCAAAATCCCCCCCCCTCAACGATGCCCCCCCCCTCCACTCACTTTCTTTTTTTTTTGTTTTAGTGGCCTGCGTCTGGACAGCGCGGAGGTCAGCCGGGTGGGCGGAGCTCGAAGATAAGCCTATCTGCGACCGCGTCCATCACACTCCTGGAGTCGCCGTCAGACGCGGAGGAAGATGACCAGACGCCAGGCCAGGAGTGAAGAAAAGAGTCCTTTTTGACTCGCTATCTCCGTCTATCTCCTGGCTGGACCCGCGGTTCTCAGCGGGGACGCTCTGATAACGCGAAAACGGCGATTTACGGCCGCCAGAGTGGAGAATGTCGCACACAGAACAAAGCGGGGGTACAGTATGGGGAACAAAGGAACAGAGACTGGAGGAGGAGGAGGAGGGAGAAAACCCAGATTTCTTTTGCCTTTCTCCAGAAAGAGGGGGGGGTGTAAGAGGAGAGTGGGGGGACGTGGAGGCGGTAGGGGAGTAAGGGGGCGTTCCCTGCTGGCTCGGGCCTTGATTAACACCAGGCCTCCTGACAGGAAATGACCCGGCCAGCTCAGAGCGCCAGGAGAGCTTCCATCTGGCGTGGAAGCCGCGCCGTGAGGAGCTCTCGGACCCACTCGGGGGGAACCCGGCGGGACCCAGCGCCCGCCCGAGAGCGGTCGCCGTCGCTCGGACCCCCGTCGTTGTGGTCCTGCTGCTGTTTGGGGGCGGGGAGCTGAATGGAGCTCCAAGGCCTTTTCGACTTCAAGGTCTCCAAAATGCAAAAGGAAGGAATTAGAAGACTTCGTAAAAGGCGAATAAAAACAGGATCGCACAACGTACAACGAATAAACTGCAGTTTTTATGGAAGTGAAGTGATTATTGTACATCTCAGGGGTTTACTGCCCCTTTATTCATGTTTAAGTCAGATATCAGTGATGCATGCCTTTACATGTGAAATAACTTAGTCGGAAAATAGAAAAACATCTTCGCTCTTTCGTTAATTTTGAGCTCAAACCACCTTGAAGCCTTGAAGCTTTCGATGACCACAGTATCAAGTGTACTTTTTGCAGTACTGTGCTCAAAATATATGAGTGAGAATGAACAGGTGGATGGTTCCTGACTCTCCCAATTGTCGCTTGAACTGCCGCATCGACTCAACTCCAGCAAACTGGCAACTGAACCATTGTCGAAGCTGTGAAGGACAACAGCAGACCGGCCCTCCACAGCCTGTGTCTTTAGAGAACACACAGTGACTTGGACACTCGGAATCTATGCCTTCGCCCTGAAAAATGTATATTTTGTGTATTGTTGCACGATCTTGTGCACGAAGAGGCGAACTCGTCTCGATCTTTGCTGTGAGAAGAAGCAGCAGCCTGAAGAAGCTCGATCGCGTTATTTACGCGTTTCCAGCTGAGCTCATTAGACGGAAGACGTGTCGAACCACAAGCGTTTTATCGCCACACGCACTTTTTTCCAGTCTATCTCCGAACTTTCCGAAAGTAGGAAAACACTCAGCGAAAAAATAGGTCATTTTTTCTTCCACAGCTAAACGAAAAAGTCTCGATCAAATCTGACCCGACCTCGCGTTCACCCCGATGTCACGCGTTCTCTTTCGTTCGGCTTTTTCTGTGAGGACAGTCGGTGAAAGTCGGACTGGAAACGGGGTCACGGCGACACAGCGAAAGTAAGTTTGCGAGTCGCCTAAATCGAAACAGAACATGGAGGAGGAGGAGGAGGAGGAGGAGGAGGCTACATGGGATGTTTGTTGAGGGGAGTGGGGGGGGGGGGGGGGGGGGGGGGGCCCGCG
>JASSRZ010001280.1:0-10502 GCA_032164315.1 Malacoctenus gilli
GTGTGTGTGTGTGTGTGTGTGTGTGTGTGTGTGTGTGTGTGTGTGTGTGTGTGTGTGTGTGTGTGTGTGTGCGTTTACCTTAAAGAAAAGGGGTTTGACGGGATCCATCTTCACACAATATAAAAGGCGAGCACTACATTTTTTTCCTTTTTTTTCTTTGTTCCACCAGAGGGTTGGTGGGAGGACTCCCACTTAAATGGAAACGGGGGCTCAGTGACATGTTGTGAAGGCTTGTTTCCCACAACTTTCATTCAACAGTGAAACTGAGGTACACATTATCAGAAAGAGGAGGAGGCGTTTGTTTTAGTTGGGGAAAAAAGGTAAATCATCAGTTTTTGTGTTTTTCTGCAGTCTGGCTGAACTCAGGAGACCAAACCCAGCTTTTATTATGAATTCTTTATTAAACTGTTCTGCATCGGCTCCTGTTAATCTCTAGTGTGTCACTTGTGCTTCCACTGTGACCTTTTTTTTCATGGAATTATTGGAAGTATAATTTTGCAGGAGGTGGAGCTGCTGTCAGTGACATTTTTCTTGGCTGAGTCTCAAATAAATGACCTCCACGACTGTTTGTCCAAAGAGCCAGCAAGGACAAAGAAAACACCCCAAAATGGAAAGAACAGAAGGACGCATGATGGTCGTCCTGCATTCAGCCAATTGGTTAGCTGTGTTTACTCAACAACCCCGAAAATGGGCACAGGCACAAATGCAGGTAGGTTTTGTATCACCTGTGAGCATAGGCAGTGTAATGAGACAGAGGAGAAGGACGTCGCCCACCAGTGGACCCTTCAGGAGAAACCATGGGTGCTAAAAAACCTAGACCGGTTTTTCAAACACCAGTGTATCCTCATGTATTTCTAAGTCTCCTGATGAAGAAGGAGGGTCTACTACAGATGAACCCCTCTGTGTCCAGCAGTCCAGGACAGCATTGGTATATTGGCTGCTCTACCACTGGCATGTTCCATTGATGTCCACAAAGTTTCCCAGCTGACTGGCTGGTTGTCGGTTTTCCCCCATACAAGTCTGTAGCACATTTGCAGCAGTGAAGAGGAATTGCTCCTTGAGTTCAGTCCAATTCCTGACATTTTACTCAAAGTATTTTAACTTGGCCTATTTTGGAGTGACAGCCCACTATGGGTTGAAAACAGCTATTACAATTGAATAATTATTGGCTGTTTTGACTGAATGTGATGTCACAAACCACCACTGTTAGCTTTGCTACAAAAGAAGCTGCATGTTGTTGACAACTGCATATCAGTCGCAGCAGAAGCATCCACTCGTTTCATCATCCAACAAGATTGTGGACAGGCTCTCTGGCTGTAAATGCAGCAGCCTAAAGAGGTATAACGTTTGTTTTCAAACAAGTAAAACTTCTTTTCTGCCAGAATTTGATCACACAGTGGACATGTCTGAGTGTGTAGTAGTGAGCAGGCTCACAGGCTGCCGCATTTCCAGACTTTGAGCTTGCTCAGTCATGTGACTGAGGCCACTCCCACTCTGTGGTGATGGTGGAGGATTTTTTGAGGCATCATTGGGAAATGCAGGAGCAAACTTTGCTGTTACCAGCACTATCCTTTCCATGTCCTCCTCTACTTGATGCTGACATTGTTGTTTGCAGTCCACTTATGTCTAGCTGCCGTGACAGACTTTCTTTACTGGCACAGGAGCCCCACCCATAACAAAGCATGGATTTCCTGCATAGAAGCCTTGAAGCCAAACTTTGAGGCTCTTTAAAGATGCAAAGCAAAACAAGTTTATGTTGAAAAGTTTCACCACAAGGGTACGATGTCACTCTGGCTGTAAATAGGTTTTCAAATTCAAAATTGCACTTTTTTAACAAAAAAGTTAGACTTTTGTACAATCTAGAGCAGACCTGGAAAACCTGCTGTTACCTTTAAAACCCCTGAGACTGAGTGTGTTTACCAGGTTTTTTGCCTTACTGGAATGTCGGGGCAAATCAAAGCCCAGAGAGTGGGTCACAACATTTTATAAGGACAATTTGGGGCACTCCAGGAAGAAAAAGGACTGGGAGCACCTGTCTGAAGAAGCCCCTCATTCAGTCAAGCAGAATCATGGAGCTGGACAAAAACAGTTTGAAGCTCTCTGCCTGTAAATACAGGAGAATCTGATTGTTTGGAGAGCTGAATTCATTGAAGTGCAGCGACGCACATGTGAATACAACTCTCGGCTAAAGGTGAAACCTTCAAGCTTCGATCTGAAAACCACCTGACTGTTTTGCTCATCCATCTCTATACAGTTCCTGTAAGGGGGGGGGGTCATTTGTTCTAATTATCCACTCACTGTGCAGTTGGACCACAAACAACTTCACTCTGGCCACATAATTATGTCTAATCAATGGTTAGTGTTTCTCTCAGTGAGTCTCTGTGGCAGCAAAACTGTAAAGCTGTGAATTAAAAGGAAGCACGCAACTCGACAGAAGATACTTGATGGGTTCAATAGATCACCGACTCTTCATAGTTAAAAATTACCATCAGCTTACAGAGGATGAATCGCTGTATGCGGCTGTACAAATGGCCACTGTCAATTCTGCATTCCCTCGCTGGATACACCAAACATCTGGAGAGGGTGCGCTGACCCAGGCACCCGGTTTTTCAGCTCCCCTGTAGCCCACCTTAACGCCACATTTAATGAAGCTCCCACCACACCATCCCTCTTATCAGCCAGACTATTAAAACTTCCAGAGGAGCTGCTTATTAATTCAATTGAACATTTATTGCATGAATTTGGGCTGACTTTCAGACAGAGCAGTCAGTGGATTGGAAGGAGTTGGGCGGCAGTGCCGAGCTGTAACCTCTGATGCTGAAGGGGAGATTGTGTTGCTGCAGTAGAACAAACTGCTGGAGTCATTACATTTATTACTTGTGATCAGTGTTAAGTCACTTCTAATAAACTCTCAATGACTGGATGAATTTGTCCAATGGCCAGATGTGAGCTTCCTGATTACATTTAAAAGTGAAGCATCTGGAAACTCTATGGGCGTGTTGCCTTGAAAAACTACCGTTCGAACTTTCGTTCGTCTCGTTTGATACATGTCATCATCTAATGACTGACCCCGTCCAACTGAAAAGACTCAAATAAACTATAAAGCATAATTTAGAGCCCACTTTGCAGGACGTGCTTTGGTTTGAGCCAACTGGCTGGCGGCCCCACAGTTTCTGTCTGGACCCTCTAAAACAGAGGATGCAGGCTGTGGCCTTGGCTGGTCAGCAGCTGCCCCTTCACCTTCTGACAGATCAGAACTTTGCCTGCATGTTCATGATTCATCCCTGCTCACACCAACACTTCAGAATCAGGCTCCAGCTGACCTCTGGTTGCTGGGACGATAATCAGCTGATCATAACACTTTGACCTTATCAAACGTGTCGTTTCTGTGTTCTCTGCATAATCAGAGAAGCTAGCTGTTGGTTCTCCTCTGGCTCCACACTGACACCCACTGTACAACTATACAGGGGGATGCGTCCTCAAGACAGCACACAATTGTCCCACTTTGTGAATCACCCAAAAGCATGAGTCAGCATTGTTCTGCAGCGTTTGACAGCCAGCAAACGGGCTGCTCCATCCGAGGTGATGCAACGTAAAGCTGCAATCAGATCAACAACCTCAAACATCTTTGCTCACAGCTGAACACAGAACCACAGGATGAACCCAACAACAACTGGATCAGAAAAATGTTTGATCAATTATTTTCTCTTATAGAGGCCTTATATCAGTTCTGCCTTGTATTTTAATTTCATATACTTATTCTGGGAATGTCCCCTTTATGTTTTGTTGCTGCATTTTTTCCATGTCTGACTCATACATTGTATTGATGCAAGTTTGTTGTTGCATTGTTATTGTCCATTGTGAAAGAATTATTATAGTTATCTGGCACAGTGGATGGCAGGCTCGGTGTGTTGGTGCGAATTTTGCACCAACTAAGCCACAACAAATTCCTTGTATGTCCAGTATGTACTTGGCTATAAACCTCATTCTGATTCTTATTTTTAGATTTCAACTTCTCTCTGTATTTTATCTTAGCATTTTGGAATCTTTTTGATAAATACATCAGCTTGTTTGCTATTTTGAACATTTGCCAATGAAGAAAATAGAAAATAACTCCTGGTCCTGGAGGGCTGCAGTCCTGCATATTTACAATGTGTTTCTGCTGCAACACCCCTGAATCTAAGCAGAGTCATCATGAAGCTCTGCTGAAAGCCTGCTAATGAACAGCTCATTGCAATCAGGTGTGCTGAAGCTGGGACACACTGAAAGGCTGCAGCAATGCAGCCCTCAAGAACCATGAGTGCCCACCTCTTGTGCAGACAAAGGATAGCTGCATGGACAGGGATTGAATGAGATGTGATGGCAGTGGGGACAGTGTTGGTCGTGTCAGGCCAGTCGGTGAGCATATTGAGCAGGAAGACTTGCGTCACTGAGCCACAAACTTTTTCATCCTGTTATTTTTCTGAAGCATTCTTCAGCCAAGCGAGAAAGTTTTTGGTGGTCGACATCTGTTGACCTTTTATCCTCCAGTTGCCATGGTGAATTGTACAGTTTGAGCTCGACTGAATATGAGCACACGCATGCCCTGAAGTGAACTGATCTCAAACCAGCTCCAGTCAGCTTTGCTGAAACTAAAGGTTCAGTGTCCAGGATCTGCACACACCAGCTGCCAAGGCTCCCACAATTCCTGTTGTATCTGCTGCTCGCCTCTACTGCCAGCAGTGGTCAGAAAGTCGCATGTGTGGATCAGGTTGTCATGCATGTCTTACCACCTGTTAGTCAGACCTCCAGATGGTGACTGAATCCCACACTTGGGCTTATGAAGATGTGAGTGAAGCTCACAGCTTCAATGCTCCTCCTCAATAAATACAAATTGTTCTCCTGCAACATACCTCCACCATGTTTACCATGTTTTTACATCAGCAGGTGTTTGTATTTGGCCTCAGAGTGTGCAGACGATGGCTGGTTGAGCCCACCAGACCAGAGACAATGAGAGTGCAATGAGAGAGGCAGTCACAGCACAAAATGGTGAGAGAGTTTCCCACTTATGATAGTTTGTCAGGTCCTTGCCAATCTTTACTCTCCGGCCATGTGAGGACTGATCAGTCCTGAAAATGAAAATGAGGGAGCAGCTGTGCATAGCAACTGGTGGCTGGTGCCTAATGAAGCCCCACGCATTGGTGATAACACATATTTTCAAGCTGTATCAGGACAAGTTTTCTGTCCACACACAGTCGACGTTGAGAGGACATTGTGCACTGATGTCACCACTTTAAAATTCATCCTATTTTGTACCATCTGCAAGGAGTGTTTTGCAATCTTACCAATGAGATGGAACCTTGGAGTGTTTCAGGTTTTTAGCCACTCTGGGAGCTCGGTCCCTTGAAACCGACACCATGTGGACAGGACGTGTATCAGAGAAATAGAAGCACTGAAACCTGTCTCACTGTGGACAGGGAAGACCTACACTGAGGGCAGCTAGGGCAGATGAAAACACCTAATAAAATGAGGCAGCTGGCTGGTCATTGACAGGTGTACATCAGGGCATCACTGGACACAGAACAGGTTCAGTCCTTCTGGAGTAGAATCAGTTACTGTGCCACATAAGGTGGAATACAAACTATGAAACCCATACACGGATACAATCTGGACAGCACAAACAAATGAAAGTTGTTCTTTCTTTGAGTTACAATCTTCCTTCTTAGTACAAACTGATGATGTCACAGTCACAAATTATATCCACAAATTTTATCCATCACAAAGACAACAAACTCTCTGAAAATGAAAGGCAAAACCTCTTTGGTTGAAAATGTCCCCTTCACTGCATTTTTTCAGTCCTCATGAAAACCACAAGGTTTATTTTTGTTGGTGAGGGAACTTGACTTTAAAAAAAGAAAACTCAAGTTTATTTTTGTGTTTTTTGTCTTTAATTGTGTTCTATTATCCTGTTTTGTTATGTTTTGCTCTCAAACTGAGTAGACTTTTGGAGTAGCTCCCACTTAGCCTTAATTGGCCTTACTTTAACCAAACTGAGTGTTGTATGTTGAACTTGTGTGACCATCAGATCTGTTTATGTTACCAAGGTTTCTAACAATGAGTGACTGTCCGTCCTTTATAGCACTGTGCTGTCCCAACAGGGGATGTGTCTGGTGTCTGCCAGGGACCTGTTGCAGTCACATGACATCTACCTGCAGGTAAAAGAGGAGGAGAGTGAGCATGCCCACAGCCTTCTAGAGGAGGCGTGAAGGAGCTGTGAGCTGGAGGATGAGGAGGGCCGAGCTCAGCGAGGCGTCCCCACCAGCCCTTCCTGACAAATGTTTACAAATGGCCATGACAGGAGGCAGGTAGAGCGGCCACAGCAGCGGCGAAGTTGAGCGCCGTGTGCTGGAGGGCCTGGCGTAGTCTCCTCACGTAGGACTATAATGGAGATTGTCTGGGGCAGACGGATTGAAGCAATCAATCACAGCGTGCAGGGCTTCCCTCATGGACAGCATCACCCGCAGCAGCAGCACACAGTTTATTACCCAAACCAAACCCTCCTCCTTCCTGCACAGATGTCTGATAGCACACGTTCCCTCTGTCTGTCCCCTGCCCTCCCCCCAAAGCACCAACTGACCATGTAATGCTCCGCTGCTCCACATGTTTACAATTCCAACAGTAAGAAGAATAGATTCCGGTGGAGTCGGTAGATGCGTGTCTGGACAGGTTGTATCTTCCATCAGGAGTGACTCTGACTATTTCTGTGTGTTTGTTTTGTTGTCTGTGTTGTCAGTGTCACTGGGACCCCATCTTCAGGGGTTGGGGAGTGGGTGAGGGTGGGGGGGTAGGGAGGACTTTTTTCTGACTGAAAGACAGAGGTCTGTGGTGCAGATCCAGCAGCTATTAGATGTTACTACCCACACAAGCACACACAGCCTTGATCTGCATTGCTCAGGCACACACTCACAAATGGCAATGAAGGCAACCTCACAGCCTGACTTTATCTGCTCACTACAATTGTCAGTCTGTGGTAGCAACATTGCCAATTTGACTTTTTGTGTTGAAAACCACTAAGTGAATCGGGCGACTTTTTCTGGTTTTCTGGTGTCACACATGCTGTGCTGCACAATGGGACTTACCAAATAAGGATAATCCGAAAGAAAAAATACCTTGAGTTCACAGCTCATGTCCTGTGTGCAGCTGAGTTAGCCAGTTGGATTACAGCTGTTTGGGATTAGTGTAGAACAACACTCCACATTTCACTGTCAGTAATGGTCATGATGTTGTAATGTTTGCCGTTGTAAAAAATAAATAGATTAGCCATGACTGAAATAAATAATGCTACTTTTGAACAGCGTTAGTTTTGATTGCCGTTATTTCCAACATCCCCCTGATGGTCTGGTGACTTCCAGCACCATCTGTGTGAGTGATGCTGATCTTTCAGTTGGGGTCACTTTTTTTTAATTGAGACTCTCATAGGACTCTGCAGATAAGATGTTGCTGCATCATCACTGTACAACATAACAGTGGAGCTCTCTTTTAGGCCAGAGGTTTGCTTCAGAGACAGTCCTGCTTGTTGCAGTGCACGGCTCTCTCTGTTTTTCTTGACCACTCTGCCAAGTAGAACAGCTTCCTCCCGACACGGCATATTATTCATTCCAGACATATTTGCTTTGTGTGAGTTCTTGTAATGAAGTATCTGCAGCTGATTTACATAAGGTGATGATAACCATCACAAGGTCACAATATATCACTCGCCAACACCAGAGTCAAACATTCACACAAACACACACTCGCACAATCACACATTCACACAATTGAATGATTGTGAGCCAGAATTTTCAACCACTGCCTTGATTTACTGCTAACAAAATGACACGCGACACCCATCAGACCAGAAGCTAAGGACAGGATACAGAGTTTCGATCATTTACCCGAGATGTGTTTTCCAAACTGCACTCAGCTTTAAAACTACTCGGGTATACTCAGTTCCAGACAGTAGGTCAGTGACTCTGAGACGTGAGTGCCCTCTAGTGGTAAACTATTAAATTCATAACTTCAATAAAAAAAAATAATAAAAAAAAAAACATTCCACTTTTAGGGGCAGAAATGCTGGGAAACAAAATCACCTCGCTGTGTTTTTCTTGACAGTTTACCCTGAAACTGTTGCTATGAATTGTATGGGTGTCACCCATCTGATAGGTGATCAGTGCTATGGTGGTGACTTTTACAGTCAAATCCAATCCAGACCTTTGTGGTATGTTGGAGCAAAGATATGGAACTGTCAGTGTGCAGGCCAAACCTGCCTGCACTCCCTCTGGAATGTAGGTAACAACTGCATTAAACACAGGTGCACGCACTGCAACTGAATTGCAGACTTTAAGGTTTGATGTAGGAATTGTAGCTAATTTTTTTTACCAACACTCCTCATTTCAAGGGCTCAAAAGTTATTGGACAAATAAACATAACACTTCGTAAAGTGTTACTTTTCAATATTTTGTTCAACTTCCCTTGCATGCTGAATGTCTGAAGTCTGGAACCCATGGACATCACCAGACTCTGGCTGCTTTGCCAGGCCTTTGGTGCAGCTGTCTTCAGTTGTTGCTTGTTTGTGGGTCTTTCTGCCTTAAGTTTTGTCTTAAGCAAATGAAATGCATGCTCGAATGGGTTGAAATCTGGTGATTGACTTGGCCATTGCAGAATATTCCACTTCTTTGCTTTAAAAACCTCCTGGGTTGGTTTTGCAGTGTGTTTTGGATCATTGTCCATCTGTACTGTGAAGCACCATCCAATCAACTTTGCTGCTTTTGACTGAATCCGAGCAGAAAGAATATCCCTATGCATTTCAGAATTTATCCAGTTGCTTCTCACATCCGTCTCTTGTCACATCATCAATAAACACAAGTGACCCAGTGCCGCTGGAAGCACTGCATGTCCATGCCATCACACTGCCTCTATCATGTTTGACAGAAGATGTGGTGTGCTTTGGATCATGAGCTGTTCCGATTCTTCTCCAAACTTTCTCCTTTCCATCATTCTGATACAGGCTGATCTTAGTCTCATCTGTCCACAGCAGGGGTGTCAAACTCTGGCCCTGCAGGGCCAGCGTCCAACAAGTTTTGGATGCTTCATGCTTCAAAACACCTGCTTTAAATTAGTGTGTTGTCATCCTGCTCGACAGACGCCTGCTAACCATCATTGAATTAATTGAGGTGTGTTGTCGGACACCGGCCCTCCAGGACCGAGTTCAACACCCTTGGTCCACAAAAATGCTGTTCCAGGACTGGGCTGGCTTTTTAGTTGTTTTTTGGCAAAGTCAACTCTGGCCTTTGTATTTTTGATGCTGATTAATGGTTTGCACCTTGTGGTGGATCCTTTGTATTTACTCTCTTAAAGTCTTCTCTTTATGTTAGATTTAGATGCTGATACACCTACTTCTTGGAGAGTGTTCTTCACTTGAGTGGATGTTGTGAATGGGTTTTTCTTTACCATGGAAAGGATTCTGCGATCATCCACCACTGTTGTCTTCCATGGATGTCCAGGCCTTGTTGAGTTCCCAAACTCATCAGTACACTCTGTTTTTTGTTTTTTTCCCAGAACAAACCAAACTATGGATTTGGCCACTCCTCACGTTTTTGCTTTTTCTTTGATAGGTTTCTTTGTTTTTTCAGCCTCAGGATGGACTGTTTCACTGCCATTGAGAGCTCCTTTGACTGAATGTTGTGTGTTCATAGCAACAGCTTCCAAATGCAGAAACCACACCTGGAATCAACTCCAGACCTTTAACTGCTTAATTGATCACAGGTTAACGAGGGGAGATCCCATGCAGCCTTGTTATTGTTTTTTTAGCCTTCTGAGTCAACTGTCCAACTGCTTTTGGTCCTGAGGCGGCTACATATTAAAGAGCTGTTATTTCTAAACCCTTGCTCCTATTTGGATGAAAATACTCTCAAATTACAGCTGAGATTCTGTACTGTAAGCCCATATTGATTATGTAATTGTATCCTGAGTGTGTTGTCGTAAACAGCTAAAATAACAAAACTTTTGTCACTGTCCAAATATTTTTGGCCCTAAATGTATATCCTTTACCATGTGTTTGTGTGGGTCTGTCCATTCCTACGCATATCCATCCAGATGAGAATCCCCATATAAATGCTTTGTTTCCACAGGGAATCACATTTGGATATGACCTCAGCACTGTTAGGAATTTTGTAAAAGTTCTACCCTACCATCCAGTCTGTCTGTCCATCTGATGGTCTGGACAGACAGTTCCATCCATCCAAATATTTCTCCAGAATCTATGTAGTGATGTAAACAACCTTCAATGTGAAGGGAAGCAGGCTGTGTGAGTTTTCTCATTCAACATTGTGCTTAGTCGTCTGTATGTTGTTATTTTCTGGTTTTTCTTTTTTCTTTATTATTATTACATATATATGTGTGTATATATGTGTGTGTGTGTATATATGTGTGTGTGTGTATATATATATATATATATATATATATATATATATATATACACACAC
>JASSRZ010001284.1:0-10481 GCA_032164315.1 Malacoctenus gilli
GTCCTGTTTGGTTGCTGGTGTGTGTGTGTGTGTGTGTGTGTGTGTGTGTGTGTGTGTGTGTGGCGGGGGGGGGGTAACTGAGAAGGAGACTGGAAGACATACTCCATCCTGTCCTCTCCTGGCTGTGAAGCGGGACGTCCTAAACTGTTCTCCTTCAGTTTGGCACCTGCCCCGGCTCAGATCTGTCTTCCCACCCACCGTCTGTCTCCAGCACCCCCCCCCTCCACCTTTAGATGCAGGTGGGGGGAGTGCAGGAATGCTCATCAGCCTGAGTGTTATTTCTTCCATGCCCCCCCAACATCTTTGTCATCATCCCTCCTGTGTCGGCTTTAATAAGCTGTTATTTACATCGATGCGTATCTCAGATGTTTCTCCTCCCGTCGCCCTTGCCGCCCCCCCTGCCTTCCTTTTTCTGCTCGCCCCCTCCCCCCTCCACTGGACAGCGGAGAGGTAAATCGAGCGCCGAGCGCATTCATCATTGCCGTCTGCCACCTACGTCTACAGCTGGACCCCTGGCAGGCCCCCTGCCAGCACCATGCTCTCTTTATGTTTTCCGGAAGACGTATGGAAGCCAGGCTCAATTAGTCATTCGTCACCGGGGAGAAAGTGTTAAGGGGGGGGGGCAGTGGAATGCAGTCGAAACTGCACTTCCTTTACAAGTTCATTCGGACCAGACACTCTCTGTACGTACATTAGTGGGGGGGGGGGGGTGCGACTTGGGGCTCCCTCCTCTCCGGCAGGCCTGTGTGCGAAACAGCCCGGCGTGTACGAGGAGTGCTGATGGATTGGTCTCCCTGCACTGCTCCGCTCGCCAAGCAATGGCGTTTGCGAGTAAACAAGGTCCGGAGTTACAAAGTTTATGTTCTACAAATCGCGTCGCTGCCAAGGCGTCCCTGTAATTTTCCTGTCAGGGACTCGTTGCAACCGCCTTTCCGGGGTCGTTGACCCGCGCGGCCAGCAATTTGTCGCGAATCACTTCATGCGTTTGAACATTCGGGGGCCCTGAGCAGCACATCATCAGGCTGGATCCCTGGGAGCTTTGACCCAAGCTGGTACAGCCGATGCCACGACGGGAAAGCGGTGGTCCCACCGACCTTGTCAGGGTTTCTGCTGCTGCTCCACGAGAAGATCCAGAACAGTTTGGGGCCAAAAGAAATGGAAATAAAACCAGAGTAGGCCTGCAAGAAAAAAGGAGCCGGTCCACCCTTTCTGGTGGTTAGAGTTGACTCGGCCTTGTTTTGTCTCCCCCCCCCCCCCCCATTCCGTCCTCCCCCCACTGTCCATGTTGGACACGGCTTACACTTACATGACCTGTACATGCAGCTCGCTGGAGTCCGTTTCTCCCCTACACTTTCTTTTTTAGCGTCCACACGCGGTGATTCGACCGCTGCTGCGGTCGTTTCTTGGGCTCATTTTCCTCTCTCTCTCTCTCTCTCTCCCCCGCCTATTGCTTGTCCGCCCATACATTTGTATATTTTATTCCACTTTTGCCGAGTCCTTGTTTAGCTTTTGGTCCCGGCTGCAGCTCGCTCCCTTGTTGCTCCAGTCCGGGTTTCCTTGGGGGTCACGGGGTTCGGCCTGACACATTGACGGGAGGAGGGAGAGGAGCAGTGCGCCATGGCAGCTGGACTATGAACCCCGATTTTGATCATTCAGGACAAAAGAACCTAGAACATACTTCTAATAGATGTCACGGCCTTAGCTTTCGGCCTGACCTGCTGGATAGATTCAAAACAGCAAAACATCAGACTGCCGAGTCACTGTGGAAGGTCACAGCAGCGTGCTCCTCCGCTGCTCTCGGCCTGGCAGTGTGTGGGGGCTGCTGCTTTTCCCATAAAGTGTCGTTTGGCTCCAAACGTGCGGGCCTGATTAGACTCCCCCGGCATGGAGGAGCAGAAACAGTTGTCAGGGGGGAGAACGGATAGAGTCATTTGCAGGTGCAGACAGGAGGGGGGGGGGGGCTTCGCACCTGAGGAGAAAAATGCTCGGGGAGACCGACTCCATCTCTCCCTCTCTCTTGTTCCCTCCACCCCCACCCCCCCACCTCATCTCTCAGGCCCGCCCGCCAATCGTAATGACGTTACCATGTCTTCGACCTGAACCCCCCCTCCCAACCATCACCCCCCCCCCCGTCTCTTAAAATCATTGATTTAATTTATTATGTAAGATGTTCTGCTGGGAGTTCCTTCTTGTTAAATGGCAGAGTGAAGCCAGCTGGTGGTGAGGATCCCAGAACCAGCCCTTCGTGATCACCTAACGGGGGTGGGGTGGGGGGTGGGGGTGGTAGTATCGGACACCGTGCCTGAGTAAAAACCACAGGGTTTTCAGTTAAAAGGCTGGTGCACATGTGGCGTGTGTAATGCCCCCCCCCCCAAGTTCTTGAACTTTTTTCTCTCTCTATCTTGACTGCAGAACCTTCTGAACAGCAAGGTACAAGGCGCTAACACTTCACAAGTTCTGTTTCGAGAGGGTGGGCAGAACAGAACTGCGCACTCATATGGTGTGCAACGAAAGCGATACGGCAGGTCGACGCAGGTGCACTCCCATATTGCATATTGATGTTTGGAGTTTAGATCTGCAGTCTTTAAAACACTTGACTCCTGCGAGTAGATACGAGGGAAGGTCTTCCAGAGGGGACCAAGGGGGCTTCCTGCTGGACTCTGAGGGTCCGAGGGAATCCTGGAGTGTTTTCGACGCATCGCTTCACCAAACGGTCTGATCAGCGAACGTATATGGAAATGGAGTAAGCTGTTTTCACAATAAAAAGTCCACTATCTGAAAGGAGTACATGAACCTATTTTTGCAGCATATAGAAGTGCAAAAACATCCTGTCAGGCCTGTTCGGAGAGACTCAGGCTGCTAACGAGCTCCGGATGAAAAGTAGAGGGTCCGGAATGGCAGATGACAGTCCGTCTCTGACCGCCGTCAGCAGCAGCAGCAGCAGCAGCCCTGCTGAGCATTACGAGCTGCCAAGCACTCACTCGCTCTAACCGGGGCAGAGTCCTGCCAGTATAGTCAGTCACTCATTCATCCGGCCAAAGACGTCAACCGTTGTTTTCAATCAATCATTTTTGGGGCTGTGAATTACTCCTGTTGCGTTTGCGGTTGTTTCATTTTTCTTCTTTTCTCTCCCCCCGTCCTTCCTCTCTCTCTCTCTCTCTCTCTCTCTCTCTCTCTCTTTCTCTCTCTCTTCTTCCCTCCCTCTTCTCCTTCTTTCTTTCGGGGATGTGTGTCGAACTCTCTGGTTAGGTGGATCTGAGCTGCGCTGAGGCAACAAAACAGTATCTGCTACCACTCCACCTCGGTTGCTCTCTGGGGGCCCATGTTGTGTTTGGAAGGAGCCCCTGGCTCCCTCCTCTCACCCCTAGTCGGCCCTTATGGCCTTCAGCCGCCCGGTCTGGTTCTCTTTAAACTCAGCGTGGAATAGTCGTGCCTTTTATAACCCCCCCCCCCCCACCAGACGCAGGCCTGTTACACTCACCGTCACCCAGCACCTCCCTTTGCCAGGCCATGCTGATGACCTCTATATTGGTCCGCAGGCACTGCCCTGGAGCGCCCGTGACCTCAGCGGGTCCCTGGCCAAAGCTCAGCATTGTCGGTGTGCAGGCTTGGGTCAGTTCTGACCCTCCAGGGCCACCACGGCTGCGCCAGCATTCCTCAAACAACAGGAAAAGGCCGCGACAAAGGCAGGAAGTGGCGGCTCTGGGAGGGAAACACTTTATTACCTCTTCGTTTCCTGAAAAGACTCTTGGAGCTTCCAGGTGTTCGCAGAGCAGCTTCGTGTAAAGAAAGAGGATTACTGGACTTACGCAAGCGCGTGGTGCAAAAACATTTGTTGGACGTAACCGTATTGATGCCGACCGTCCCGTGTCGTCCCGGCCGGCGACGTGCGTGCATCTTCCGGCCTCGCTGACCATGCTGCTTCCTCTCCCTCCCGCCTCTCAGCAGGTCTGTACGAGGTCCTCGCAGCCCTGCCGTCCCAGCTGCAGCCACACGGCAGCCGGCCCGAGGACAACACGTTCCTGCAGGACATGTTCGGAGAGAGGAGCCTGCAGTTGCTGGTGAAGGTAAGAGCTGACCAAAGACACCTTTCTACTAAAATCACTCGAGAGTTTTGTCTGCTTCCATGCAGGTGGGCTCCTGTTTGTTTGCATGCTTTGTGTGGTTTCAGGCCGTTTGAAGTTGTTTCTGCATCCAGCAGTGAGTCAGGCAGTGTTTCTCTGCTCTGGTTGGAGTGTTGGTATCATAGACGGACAGAAGTCTCGTGTCTCTAGACAGTGACAGTGTCCCACGTTTACCTGTTTAGCAGTGTGTGGACCGTGCTCCTTTATCCTGATCTGAGCATTTGGATCTCTTTGTCTGTATTTGCCAGCCTTTCCTCTCTCCAATCTGGACCTTTATTGTGTTAAAGTGGTGCAAACATTTGAACCTAACCCCCCCTCCCGTCCTTCCGGAAAATATCACGTTAAAGATGGAGGTACAATAAAAGAAATCCCAGACATACGGGGGTCTCTGACCTCCTCCTGGACGCTGTCTGTGTTACTGGCCTCCAAACTCACATTCAGGGCCTGGGACTGAATCTGATCTGGTGCCCCCCCCCCAAGAAACATGCATTTGTTGCTTGACTTCACCTGTTTTTTTTTCTTTTATTCACCCTCTGTTCGGCCTTTTAATATATCACAGGGTTTATTGTCCGCCCTGCGGTCCACCCACCCCAATCGTCTCACCCTCCCTCCCGCGGTCTGGTTACTGCCCATTAAACTGGATCGCTGCAAAGAAGATGAGCAAACTTGATACCTCAACGTGCTCAGACACAGACAGACAGAAAATGATTGTAACACATTTTCATGTCTGTCTGTCTGTCTGTCTGTCTGCCTCCACCTAATCTTCACCCGGGACCCCCAGCCCGCCCTCGCCGATGGCGGAGTTTGGCGCTGTAACCCGCCCCCGCCAAGGAAGCAGCTTAAACCGTCAAAAAACTGCAGAAAACGTCAGCCTCTCGATACTCTGCATTTCCAATCCCCAACATGGTCAGCGTGCCGACGCCTGATGCGAGCAGCTTTGGTGGCCCGCCTCCCTCCGTCCATGGTCATTATGTCTCAGAGACAGTTGAGGGGAGAGAGGAAATGGCATAATCTTGCCGAGACGCCGCTCCCGTGCCAGCATGTTTGTTCAGCGTCCGGCTGGCTCGGCACACCAGTTGCAAGCGTGTCAAAGCGGCTGAATGGCGGCATACCTCAAGTGCTTGAAGCGAATCCTCTGGCGGCGGGACGGGAGGAAACCGGGAGGGTTCTGTTTTGTTTTTTCACCCTGGAAATGTTATGGATGGCATCCTGAACATGGATAATGATGGGCAGGGCATGTTCAGGGGGGCTCTGCTTCTGGGCGGCCCCTCCAAAGAAAAACAGTGCCACCGTGCAGGCCAGCTCACCCAACGGCAATGGAGGTAGCGTTATGTTTCGGAGATATTTAGCCAGACACAAGGGTAGTGCACTCAGACTTCACCTCTCCCCCCATAACAGCTCCTGATTATAGCGGGCTAATCTTTCGAGAAGAGCGTTTGTCGAGGCCCTTCTGAACATGAGGGGGGGCATGTTTTCACAGGCCGCTCACCTTGAGGACTAAAACGAGCGTGTGAACTGCCGGAAAGGAAGTGGCAGATCACGATCGCCGGGCTTCAAACTACGAGCCATCTTTCGCTCTGGGTTTAAGGCCGACCTTTGAAAAGTGGGGCGTGGAACTTTGAAGCAAAGTACCTGTTAAGGTTATTCAAGCACGTCGAAGCGGATCACATTTCGTCCAAGTTATTCCAAACGCTTGCAAATGAGAGGGGTGGGGGGCTGGAGGGCCAGACAGAGGCTAAGGAACACCTGGGCGTTCCCACGATGGAGCCAGGGAGTCCTGGTCAAAAGTTTTTCTTTGTTTCACATCTGTGGCTTCACTTTTTCCCTTTAAAAGGCATTAAAAATAAACACTTACTCATTTATTTACTGTCAATAAAACCACAAAAATAAAGATGTGATAAGTGTGTGTCGGCACCAGAATTTTCACGTGTTCAGCAAACAAAGTCTACCTAACTTCCCACTTCGTAAAACCACCAGCGATCTTGAGAGCCCGGTTACTTTGTAACTTTCATAACAGCTTCTGGAAATTGTCAATAAAGCACCTGATGTGCTTTATATCCGCATCATTTGGCTCGGCTTGAACTCGGACAGACCCCGAATTTGATCCCCCGTCTCTCTGCGTCGGCTGCGAGTGCGAACGGCGGTCTCAGTCCCACCGAGTGGCAATGGCTCAACGGCTGGATAAAGCAACAGCGCCCGCTGCAGAAAGGCCACGTAAAAAACGGGTTGTGTGGTTGTGGAGCAGTGTTTTTAAACCTGACTGCTCAGATGACACCGGGAAACGTGAATCCCACCTTAATGGCATGCCAGCGAGACACTGAGCGGCTCTCACTTCGGGGAAGGGGGGGCAGCTTGTGTCAGGACAAATTCGCTAAGTGTCACTCAGCATGGAAGCCAATGTAATCCAAGTTTGTGCTGCTTCTGTAGCTGAAGACGTGGGGCCGGCCGTGCCGCAGCTCGGGTGGATTTTTCGCCACCACAAGCAGGAAAAGGATCGGATTCAGGAGCGAGACTTCAAAGGGGCCGTGCTGTTTCTTCACTGAGAGTGACCTGTCCCCCCATTTCCCCCCCTGACAGGGGGGAGTCGAGGCGCTTTTAGCATCTCTCGTCGTTAACACAGAGGCCTAAGTGGAAGGGGCTCTGCTCCAGACAAGCAGAACTACGCGTTTCCTTTGCTCTTTGGCTTGGTACCGAGACGCGAGCCAGCCCGCTGTTGCCCCCCCCCCCCCGCCCTTCCTTGAGCCAAACAGACAGACGGGCGGAGACTTTTGAAACGCGCCGAGGTAGTGAGCAACCGTCTCGCCTTACAGCCCGAGAGCCCGCCGTCGGGGTGCAGCGCTCAGGTGAACATGGCTAACGTCAGTGGCACACCATTAATAAAACCTTAATTGTCCCCTTCCTCTCGAGCCCCACCGCCAGAATCTCCACAGATGCCACATTTGGAGGCCGTGAAGGGAGGGGGAGCAACTGGATGGCCGAGAGAAAACACATCACGTTAATCTGACAGACTCCGCAACCGGCACTGCTCATATGGAACCACTCAGGCCTCACCTGGGGTAATTACCGCGCATCAGTTACCGGTCAGCCCATCTGGGAGGAGAGGAGCGGACCAGGAGAAGGAGGAGGAGGAGAAGGAGGAAGCATCGGGAGATGGAAAAACAGACGAGAGGATCGGAGGCTCCGTAGTGGCCTGGGATGGCGCTTCTGATCCGATTATGTCACCAGGATGAAACAAATCTTTTTCTAATGATAATCTCTCTCAGCGAGGCCCACCCCAGACAGTGAGTGGGATCTTCTGGGGGGGCTTGCGGGGGAAAGAAAAGAGTGCTGCGATCGCTTTTGGCCTATTTCAGAGCATTGTGACACAAGTGTGCTTTCTCTCAACGCTGCCACGCTTGCTCGGGCTCCGCCAAGTTCCCGCTCCACATGGAGGGCCACAGGAAACAGCGTACCATATTCAATTTCCACCTGCCTCAGGTGGGGCTCTCTTCTCCATCAGCGCCGGGTCAGGTGTCGGCCCTGAGATTTTGTGGTTGACCATATCCCCCATAAATCCTGCCGCTGGTAGTTGCTAATAGGCTCCGCCCCATTCCCCCCCCTCCCCCCACACTCCCTCCCTCCGTTGTTTCATGCCGATGCTGTCCTGGGCCTGCCAGCGTGTTCCTCCCGTGCCATTTTAGTAACATGTAAAGGTGCTGCACTGTGAATGACTGGACCGGGTTCCGGCTCACCCATCTAGCCCCGGTGACTCACCCCGTCAGGTCCATCCTCTCCGTTTCTTCGCGGCGAATAAAGTCGACGTGCCTTTTGGGTGTCAGATTGTCCTTTTAAACACCTCCAACCCCGTTATTTATCTCTATAACCAAAAGGATTGTCTGGGACTGTCTGCGACCACAAACAGGTTTAATTTTCACCAAATTCAAGCAGCACTTTTACACCAAAAATTGACTTTGCCCTAGTTAAAAACTTGTTTCACCAAAACAAAAACTTAATCCAAATCCTTTGTTCTGTTCTGCGCAGTTTGCTTCGATTTATTTGAACATTTTCCTGAGTGTGATTACTTTACCTCAACTTTATGAAATTTCATTTGACGTCATTTTTTCTAAATCTTTTTGAATCCATTGAATCTATTTTTGAATTGAGACGTAGAGGAACGATGACTGACAGATGAAGCCACAGCTGAAACTGTGACAGAGACAGTGAGAGGACTCGAGCTTTAGATCGTGAACTGCATGCAGATCCACCCATGCACCAGTCCCCTCCCACTCTCCACCTTTCCCAGTTCTATCAGTCAAACGCCTGTGTTGGTAATCAAGGAAATTCCCCAGAGTGATCCCACCACCATTCTTCCAGGTCGCTCCAGTCGACCCGGAATATGTATTCCCCTGGAAAAAAAGACGGCAAAGTGTCTCAAAGTGAAACCAGAAGGTTCGACACAATACAGGGCCAACCTTAATGGGACACGGAGCAGAGCTGCAACACACAAAATATGGAAAATGAGGCAAAGGCTGCCATCGGGGTGTATTTACGGCCCCCTCCTACCCCCCCCCCCCCTCCAAAAAAAGAATTGGCTGAAGATATCATGGGCTCACCTGGAACTTTTAAGATCGTCTGAGCAAATTTATATGTTGGAGTAACTGACTCTCAAGTACTTGAAGCGCTCTGATTCAGTGAGTCAGGGCCCGCTCATCCTGGCTCCGTGCCCTCAGCCAATCATGCTGCTGCCTCAGGGGAAAGCAGCCACAGCTGCACAGTGGCAAAGCGGGTGGCTCGAAGGAAGGTCACGTCAGCCCAGACGTCTTCCTCTCTGTGATGCTGCTGCGTGAAGTTTCACCACCACTATTAGCCGCTGTGGCTAGATGCCGTCATCTCCTAATATCTGCTTCGTCACATCAGCTCCGACAGGATTTGTGTCCGCGAGCAACTTGAACGCGAGCCGCCGGACGGATCTGCACGTCTGGATGCCATCCTGCCCCTGTAAGGCGACCCAGGGGGAAGAAACGCTCCCATTTCTTCTCTCCTGGTTCTTGAGCAAACATATCGTCTCACAGCTATTCCCGTCGCAGCCCTCTGTCCCCCCAAATCAGTCCATTCTACGGGGCTGCTGTGCCTTGACAAGGTGGCGGCAATCTGACCAAGAGATCAGACCTGGGTGGATTAGTGATGCTGGCATGATACTGGATCCACTCTGGTGGGGCAGAAACAGGAGAGGGCGGCCAGATCGTCAGCTGCGACGGACCTGACGTGGACGTTTTTTATTTTCTTGCCGGGGCAGCCGACATTAACCAGAGGCCTGAGGACTCGACAAACAGAAACACTATCCAGCCCTGTGATCTCCAGACCTCTCATTCCCCCTTCTGTCGCCGCACGTCTCCATCGATCAAGGCTTTTATACAAGGTTGCGCACACTCCCACCGTTTGCCAAACTGCTGCAACAGCAGCCGATTAGCAGAGTGGGCATCTCTCCACCCCTCAACTTTACCTCCAGGTCGACGTTCGGGGACTTGACTTTTTGTCATTTTCTCTCCGACAACGAAAACAAACCGGAAAGGTCGCAACCTTTCCTACCGTCATCTTGATCTTCAGCAGCAGCCAGATCGCTCTGGCTCGAAGTGATGAAGACGAATGTCATGTTTTGCTTCCCGTCCATCCTGGTTTTAAGCTCTCGTGTCGGTTCTCAGCTTCATTTTATGTTGCTCCTCACTTTTTTTCCTGCCACAGTATTTTTTTTCACCATTTGTATTTCAAACCTGTTGTCTGTGTCCAGACGCAAACACAACTCTTTTCGAGGCCTGTTTGATTTTTTGACCTTTGTTGACCTTCTTGGAAAAGGTCGATTCAGCGTCATAATCGACCACCGAACATCCAGTCTGGACTCCGTCAGGCTGCCCTCCCTCCCTCCCTTGCCAGCAGTGCTGCCGCCTCACCTCAAGGACAGAGCACTCGCTATGCGAGAGAGCAATGTCTTGAAAAGGTATTACTGCGTCACGGACGGACCCTTGGAAAGCATCCTGAATTGTAAATAAAAGCATTTCAGTTTCACGTTTGCTCGGCGAGCGCAGGAGAAATTCCACAGTAACTAAGTAAGTCGAGGTGGTGGTGGTGGAGCGGCAACTACCTAAACAGATGTCACTGGAACCTGTGGTATGCTGGAGCGCCGGAGACACTGGCTAACGACACTCCTTCATTTCATCTGTTTTCCTCCAAACGACGATCACGACAGATGAAGTAACCGGAGCCGTCTGCCCGTCTGCCTGTCCTCCTTCTTGTCCTTTCAGAGCTGAAGGGATTTCATGAAGAAGCCAGGAGAAGGGGCGGGGGGGGGGGGGGGGGGCAACTCAAAAACGGGGCGGTGGT
>JASSRZ010001286.1:0-2500 GCA_032164315.1 Malacoctenus gilli
CTCTTCCTCTTCCTCCTCCTCCTCCTCCTCCTCCTCCTCTTCATCCTCCTCCTCCTCCTCCTCCGTCTCATGTCTCTCACCGTCTCGCTGATCGTCTGGCTGCAACTCAAACCAGTGTGTTATTGATGACCTGCTCCGTGTTTCTGACTTTGGCTGTTCTGGCTGCAGGCCGACGATACACACACACACACACACACACACACACACACACACACACACACACACACACCTCTCCCCCCCTCCCCCTCCCCCTCCTCCCTGGCCTCCTCCCAGCTGACGGGAGGCCCCGCGCGGCCCCTCCTGCCCCCCCTGCTGGCGCGGGTCTGTAATCAGTCACGCTGCTGCAGACGCTCCATCCATCACGGAGGTGAACCTCCGTCATCGCCTCGCGTAACGTCGGCCCTCCGTCAGCAGCCGCCGCCGCCGCCGTCGCCGCCGCCGCCGACTTTCTGTCGTCTTTTTCAATCAGCAAACTTTATTCCCGGCCAGCCGCAAACACGCAGAGGTCGCCGCACCCGTCGGCCACAACATTAGGACCGCCTGCCTGATGCGGTCTGGCTTCTCTGCGTCACACCGAGGCAGGTCGCAGCTGTTCTGTCATGCACATCCCACAAATGATGGAGACGTTTTGGAGGCCACATTAACAATTCAGGCTGATCACTGCATTAATGCATAATTCATGTGGGTCAATACTTTACTTGGAAGTAAAATAATAATAATAATAATAATAATAATAATAATAATAATAATAATAATGATGATAATGATAATTGTTATTATATTTAATATATATTTAATAACATAATAATATTTAATAATAAAATAATATTTTAAATAATATAATATAATAACATATAATAATATAATATAGTAATATTTTATAAATAATTTTAAATAGATGAAAATAATCTTAATAGATAAAAAGAAAATTGTTATTTATAAATTAATTTTTTTTCCAAAACTGTTTCAAAACTATATATGAAAATAATTTATTTGGAATAGGAAATAATTTAAATGTTTATTTATTTATTTATTTATTTATTTATTTATTTATTTATTTATTTATTTATTTATTTATTTATTTATTTATTTTCTGTGTTTCTTGGATGGAAGAATTTTTCTTTTCTTTTTAATTTGAATTCTTTTATTTCAAACAAACAAGTTATTGATGTTTTCCTCTCGGCGTCAGTTGGAACATTTGTTTACATGTGATCCTGAAGCTCCACCTCATCTCTCTGTTGTTGTTGTTGATGTAGTTTCACGGTTGTTTGTGAGGTCGCGCCGCCGAGTCTTTCGAACGGGAGCGTTTTCATGTTTCTTTCATTTTTCCCTCTGAACTTTTTTCCTCCTTTTCGCATTCAGACGACGGAGCGTTTTCGCTGCTCCGCCGAGTCGAACCGCCGCCACGTGTTTTGAAGCCGAGTCTGGTTCTCGTTTTATTCTTTTGACGGCTGACGGGCGCGAAGAAAGAGTCGCGGCGAAGGTTAAAGAAGCGGCGGAGCGCCTTGATTGTTTGTTCCGGTTTGTTTCGCTTTGCTGCTGTTTGTTTTGTTTTTTTTGCCTTCTCGACTTTGATCGCGCCGTTTTGTTTTTTCCCCTCCTCCCTCTCAGATCGCTGCTCTGCGGAAAGGAGGAGACAGCTTCCCGCTCACCGCCGCCTCGGGCAAAGTGCTGGGAAAGGTGCGGCGGAGGAGGCGGGAACGCCGGCGGCCGCTTTCAATCCCGCCGACCTTCGGGCGGGCGGCCGCTGACCTGCGTTTGTCTTGCAGGCGCTGAGGAGCTGCGACGGCAGCTCCAAGCCCGTCTACGTGTCCGTCGGTCACATGATCAGCCTGGACGCCGCCGTCCGCCTCACGCACGCCTGCTGCCGCTACCGCGTCCCCGAACCCATCAGACAGGTACGCGGGGGGAAAAAAACCCTCACACCGCCACGGTGACACCTTCAATCGTCCTGACACGCAGGAAAGTCTGTGGACGCTTTACAGTGAAGCCAAACGCTCGAACATACTAAAGCAGAGCCTTCAAAATAAAAGCACAGGGCAGGTTTTTTTCAGTCTGTTTTCGAGAACTTATTCTGGTTTTCTTTTGAAAAACCTTGAAAGGAAGTAAATCTTTAGGCCCCGCCTCTGGTCTGTGGTTACAAAGGGGGTCCCGGACGACAGCGTGGCAAGCGTACGGGAAAAAGTGATGAAGATGGTGGTGAAGTCTTCTGTTCGCGTCCTGTTTTTTCCCCGTTGTTTCTGTCGACTTTCGGAGGTCATCGGCGATCGGCTCGTCGTCCGGCGGCTGCAGAAAGTCGCTGGCGGCTCTGAAGCGTCGTAACAGACGAGTCGTAAAGTTGAGGCGCGCAAACGAACAACCAAACCTGCCGTTTGGCGTTGATTTGGCAGCGGCGTGGACGCTGAAGCTGACCTGACGTGATCCTCGTCCCGCCTCAGGCTGCTGTTCGCCGCCGCCGCCACCAGGCTGTGCTGTGCTGCTGCTGCTCTTCAGTCGACTC
>JASSRZ010001286.1:5000-10470 GCA_032164315.1 Malacoctenus gilli
GGCAGGACATCGAGGCCCTTTTTTCCAATTTTCACACGCGCCGAGATTTTCCGGCGCGCGATGTTTTATTTATGAAGAGCGTGGCGGCGCTTAAGCGGAGCTGTTTTCCCGCTCAGCTCCGTTTGACATTCACGGGTCACTTTGTAACCGTCAGCTGTCAGCCGCCCGCCGTCTCCGCTCACATACATCATCGGCTGTGTGCGGAAGGAGGCACGGGGTACCGAAAAGTACTTTGACAGGGAGAAGTTACTTCCCTTAAAGGTGTTTTAGCAGTTCTGTCCGCAGCTGCACTGTTGCTGTTTCTCTGGTAAGCTTTAGCTGAGCTTTTGAGTGGGAGGAAGATGCTCTGTCATCTGGTTTTGAGGAGAAGGAAGATGCTCTATCATCAGTTCGTGAGTGGGGGGAAGATGCTCTTAAATAGAGCTGTTAGGGGAAAGAAGCTGCTCTGTAATCTTGATGTTGCTGAGAAGAACATACTCTCCGATCTGTATGTAAGTGAGAGGAAGATGCTCTATGATTTGCATGTTAGTAGGAGGAAGATGCTCTATATTCTGGATGTTCGTGGGAGGAAGATGCTCTATCATCAAGATTTAAATGGGAGGAAGATGCTCTGTAATCTGGTTTTGAGGAGAAGGAAGATGCTCTATCATCAGGAAGTGAGAGGAGCGAAGATGCTCTATAATATAGACGTTGGTGGGAGGAAGATGCTCTATAGTCTGGATGTTAGTGAAAGAAGATGCTCTATAGTCTATATTTTAGTGGGAGGAAGATGCTCTATTGTCTGTATGTCAGTTGGAAGAAGTTGATCTGTAATCTTGATGTCAGTGGGAAGAAGATGCTCTACAATCTGGACGTTAGCAAGAGGAAGATGCTCTAAAGTAGGGGCATTAGTGGAAGGAAATTGCTCTATAAGCAAGATGTTCGTGGGAGGAAGATGCTCTAAAATCCAGATGTTGGTGTTTCTTGAATGAAACAGATGTCTAAACTTTGACGCCAAAGAGAAGTCGCAAAAAGACAGACAGACGCAGACGGCTGCTGGAGATGGGAGCGAACTGTTACTTGAGGCTGCTAATCACACACACACACACACACACACACACACGCTCACACACTACCTCAGCCAGTCGTCTGCCCACTAACAGGCGCGCCTCCTGCTCCTGCGCCTCCTTCCTGCTCCTGCAGCAGTCACTTAGGAGCTCTAATGGACAGCCGTCCAGCCCAAACCTAATTCCCCTGAACTTAATGTTCCCTGACAAACTTCCCGCTTCGCTGTCAGACGCTTCGCCTGGAATTAACCGCCGCGTCCGTTTTGCTCAAAGAGGACGAAACGCTCTGGCAGAGCGGCAAGCGGCTCGCGGAGCGACGATCGACACTCCGGCCCAACGGATCGAGCCTGAACCCTGTTTACCCTTTAACATCTGGCTCATCTGTGGGGTGCAGGAAATACATTTGCATTTTACATTTTAACATTTAAACCTTTATGTCGATTTTATTTGTTTTTTTAAACTTTAATTTTATTCATTTTTTGTTATTTTTCAGATTATTTTTTCCATTCTTTTTCACTTTTTTAATTTTATTCATTTTTTTCAGATTCGTTTTTCGATTTTTTTCTCACTTTTTTAATTTTATTCATTTGTTTTAGATTCTTTTTTTTTTTTACATTTTTTTCACTTTTTAAATTGTATTCCTTTTTTATTTTTCTGATTATTTTTTTCTATTTCTTTTCCCTTTTTAATTTTTTGTCAGATTTTTTTCCCCCTTTTTTAACAAATTAAAGAAAGTTTTGAAAATGAGGTAGCTTAATTTTTAATGAAATGAAACTGTAAAATATAAAAGCTAAAAATGAAAAATTAAATAAAAAGGAATGTCTGCAAACTAAAAGCTTCTAGAAATTCAGTCCAACTGTGACTGGTGCAGCAGGTGGTTAAAGGGTTAAACTTCACTGAACCTGCTGCAGGTTTGTGAAGCTGCTTCTGTTTCTGAGTCTGAAGCTCAGTGAAAATGGAGAGACGTCAGCGGCACAGCAGGACATCGATTCCAGCTGTAGCTGTAAAAACACACACACACGCGCGCGCGCACACACACACACACACACACACACTGGCAGGCAGCAGTGATGGGACTCTGCCGCATCTCCTCCTCTCCGTCTGAGTGCTCGCTAATCAGGAAACTTCCTTTCCGTCTGCGCGTCACCTGTTCAAAATCAATCCAGCTTTATTCATAAAGCGTCATTCACAAAGGCGAGTTTCGATCTCAAAGAGCCTCGATGACGACTGTCTGTGTGAGACGGGGAAACAGGAAGTTACGCAACAGAGGCGCCAAAAAAGGCGTTTGATGAATTGAACAGGAACAGAATAAAGATCCAGTAAATAAAACGAAAAAATAGGTAAAAACTAAAAAAATAGCAACAGTATGAAGTTTAAATTTTTAAAAAAAATCTTTTTTATAGTAATAATGTGAAGGCAGATAAAAGAAATACAGATAAAATAAATTTGAAAAAAATATTTAAATAAGAAAAAAAACTTAAAGATTTTTTTGTAATTTCATTTAATATTTTTAAATGTATTTTTCGATGTAGTTGTACTTCGATAACTTATTTTTTAAAATATTTTCTCAATTTTTTATTTTTTTTAAAATTCCAATTATAATGTGGGAAATTTTTTTTTAAATTTAAATTTTAAATTTTTTAAATTTTACATTTTTTTAAATTGTGCATTTTCTGGCTTCCTTTTCCTGTGTTGTTTAGTTTATAAAAGGTGTTTGATCGATCGTGGATCCATTGATGATGCCTGCGAGCGTTTGCACAGACTGAAACCCTGAGCGTGTGGTTCAGTCGTTGTGATGCCAGGCGACGCGTTTCCTCCTGACGCGGCGCAGGATCGGATTTTTTGGGCTCTTCGGAGGCCGTTTCTTCAAAGTGGAAAACCAAAGTTTTCTCTGGGATCGACTCGTCTCCCTGTGGTGCGTTTCTGCAGCTCTGCATTAAAGCGGGCAGAATCCAGGCCTGCTAAAAACAACAAAAACCTGCCCCCCCCCGGCCTGCGGGGACCCTCGGATATAGATCGGCGTTTCCTCGCTAAGAGGCGATGAATGTGGCTCCTCGCCGCTCCGGTCTGTGATGCGCTCCCGAAGCGCCGCCAGACAGGAAGTGGATAACAAAGCACAACACGGATCCACAGCTGAGCTGAGGGAAAGAAACGGAAGAGTGATGGGAGGAGGAGGAGGGGAAGGAGGAGCAGGAGAGGGAGGAGGAGGAGGAGGAGCAGGAGGAGGAGGAGGAGGGGGAGCAGGAGAGGGAGGAGGAGGAGGAGGGGAAGGAGGAGGAGAGGGAAGACCGGGAGGAGGAGGAGCAGGAGGAGGAGGGGGAGGAGCAGGAGAGGGAGGAGAAGGGGAAGGAGGAGGAGAGAGAATAGCAGGAGGAGGAGGAGCAGGAGGAGAGGCAGGAGGAGAGGCAGGGGGAGTGGAAGCAGGAGGAGGAGGGGAGGAGCAGGAGAGGGAGGAGGAGGAGGAGGAGGGGAAGGAGGAGGAGAGGGAAGAGCAGGAGGAGGAGGAGAGGCAGGAGGAGAGGCAGGGGGAGTGGAAGCAGGAGGAGAAGGGGGAGGAGCAGGAGAGGGAGGAGGAGGAGAGGGAAGAGCGGGAGGAGGGAGAGGAGGAGGAGGAGGAGGAGCAGGGGGAGTGGAAGCAGGAGGAGGAGAAGGAGGAGCAGGAAGAGGCGATGTACCTCTGATGCAGATCGGGTTGCGCTGTACTTCTGCTTTTATTTTGTGTTACTTTGTGTGTGTGTGTGTGTGTGTGTGTGTGTGTGTGTGTGTGTGTGTGTGTGTGTGTGTGTGTGTGTGTGTGTGTCCATCCATCCTCCACCTTTGCGCGTCCTTCACCGTCACACAGTAGTTGAAGTAAAAGTACACAAACTTCTTCCTGGTTCTCCTCCCGCGTGTCCGTTTCTTCTTCTTCTTCTTCTTCTTCTGCTGACTTGTGTTTCCGTCGCTGCGTTTTGGACTCATTAAGCTTCACGCTTTTGTTTTGATAATTGAACCTTTATTTGTCTTCGTTAGTCCCGCTGAAATCCAGAAACTTCAGCGTTCGGCGGAAACCTGCTGACGCCGGCAGCACATTTGCATTTCACCTGGAGGACACTTTGAGTTGCTGTGGACCAACTTTCTGCGAATCAACAAGTTGCCGCAACATTTACGTGGCTTAAAACTGTTCCTAAGTCTCAAAACTGGCGCACTTTGGCTGTTATAGGTACTTTTGTATGGCCAGTGGTTTCAGGGGAGCTGAAAACATGACATCATCAGGCTGCTGATTGGCCAGAGAGTGATGTCATCAAAGCACCCTCAGAAGATCAACGCGTGTCACAATTGTCTGGTCGCTATGACGACGTCTCACACGCTGCGGTGGGAACGTCTGAGCCGAGTCGTCGGGCGGATTTCGTTCCAAGCTTCATATTAGGGTTGAACCGGGGGAAACGGGCCTCCCGATTGGTCGCCGCCTCTCTGCTGGCCGCTACTTCCTGTTTAGCGACGACAAAACCTCGACGACTGTGTGAAAGGAGCGAAGAGCTGTAAAACGGTCACGTCCGGCAGCTGACGGCCGCGAAGATTGACAGCGGCGCTCCGCCGCTGCCGGCCGCGCCGCTCGGAAAGTTTCCAGGATGTGACGGATTTAAAGCGGCGTGCCCCCCCGCGCTCCCGGACCCGCGAGCTGTCAAAATGTTAATTTATGTCCGTCTGACATTCGGGAGCCGCTGGACTGTGGACCCGGACGCGAGGCCGCGGGGTAGTTACCGGGGTGACGGAGGGGGGCGGAGACGGGGGAGGACGTCTGAGCGGGGGGATGAAAGCGATCCGCCAAGCGAGCGGCGGTGAAGTCGAGAAGTGACGAGCGGCGGGAATTGTTCCGACGGTTGGTCGACGGAAAGACGGACGGACGGACGGAGGGGAAGCAGGACGGAGAGAGCAGGCGGGCGTAGCTGCAGGGCGAAGAGGCCTTCTGGGGGGGCCGCGGGATAAAGACCTGCCCCGGGCCTCTGGACCGTGTGTGTGCGTGCGTGCGTGCGTGTCTTTGTGTGTGTGTGTGTGTGTGTGTGGCCTGGACGAAGCAATCCTCAACCGGCCCGCCTCCGTTTTTTTATCCCGCCGGTCGATTTCAAGGACCTTCGGCTCCGTCTCACCTCGGCAAAGGTCGGCGCCCGTGTTCCTGTCAGAGCGAGCGATCGACCCGTCCCGCCGGCCGTCCGACGGCCGTCCGACGGCGTCCGACGGACTGACGGGAGGAGCGTCGGAGCGCTTGAGCTCGTTCTGCTGAACTCCGCCGAAACAGCGATGTCCTGACAGCGGAGCGTCCATGCGAGGAGTTCAGCGCGCTGACGGACAGTCCTGAAGGACTCCGCATGTGTGTGTGTATGTGTGTGTATGTGTGTGTGTGTGTGTGTGTGTGTGTGTGTGTGTGTGTGTGTGTGTGTGTGTGT
>JASSRZ010001289.1:0-10465 GCA_032164315.1 Malacoctenus gilli
TGTGTGTGTGTGTGTGTGTGTGTGTGTGTGTGTGTGTGTGTGTGTGTGTGTGTGTGTGTGTGTGCGCGCACGCACATATTCTCTCATTTATGGTCTGTTATCAGGGCACCACCGCGACACAGCTGATGTACGTGACTGTGTTTTGGTGTAAAATGTTACTGGAGTGCCACCGGCAGCAGAATGAGCAGAGCTGAAAGTGGAGCGACCCTGAGAACCAACTCACCGCTGCATCATGGGAGGAAAAACTCTGGACGAGGAACACAAACTGAAGGACCACATATTTCTCTCTCTCTCTCTCTCTCTCTCTCTCTCTCTCTCTCTCTCTCTCTCTCTCTTTCTCTCTCTCACTCAGTCTCTTAGAAAGCTAAAGGGTTAGAAAGATGTATGGTTACATTCATTATATTCATCCAGATAATGGCTAACAGTAAGTCATCAAGGACGATTAATAATTAACAGAGGACTATCTACTGATAGCAGAAATTTCCTCGTTCTAATATTGGAAATGTGAATACTATATTAATAACACCCTGAAGCCACACCAAGTCAAACTCGTTTTTTTTTTGTCTTGAATTTTTGCAAAGCTTACGATAACAGTCAAGTCTACCACTGATAAATATTTAGCCAACAATCTCCAGAGAGTCTCGTCCTACAACGGTCTGCAAACTGGGGGGAGTGGCGAGCGTTGACTTGTCGGTGACCTGCGCTGCTACACGCAGAGACAGCCAGCGAGGGCTGTTCAATTTATAAAGACCCCATTTAACATGCCACAGAGACTCCTCTGCATATTAAAACTGGAAATGACGGGGCCTTTTCCTTTTTTCCTTCGCGGAGACAGTCTGGACTGTGGGCAGTGGACACACTGTCTGTGCCTGAGTGAATCACCCCTTGAGGAGAGATGTTTAGTGCCCAGACTGAATCTTTGCTTTCCAGGAACGAATCCCAGCAGACAAGGACACAGCTGCTCAAAGCTGTCGGCAGCAGCGTGCCACGGAGAGCGTCTGCAACTGATGCGCCATAAATCTGACGCTTCGCCGACAATTTATGTCGATGTTTGATCAGTTAATACATCACAAACGGTGGCTCACGCTCAGCAGGAAAATGGTGGTGGCCCTCCATCGGTCTTTGAGTAGCAGTCACTCAGTCACAGCAGGGTTTTTGTTTTTTGACGGGGTTTCTTTTTTTTTTGCATGGAGGAAACGATCCACACGTCTTTTGATGCTGATCGTTGCTTTGTGAATTTTTGAACACGAGAGGCTTTGCAATTTTCTGCCGTGCATCCGCTGTTTGTTTTCCCACCAACAACCGTGTACATCTCAAGACTAGCTAGACTGCCACCCCTGTGCTCTCTGGGCGTGTTGACATTTCCAAACCTCAAAGAGTCCAATGTGGGCAAATCTGGTTGCTATGGAGAGAAAGCCAGACTACGGTCCCCAATGACTGATGGGGTGGGGTGGGGGGGGGGGGGGGGTGATGGCTGCTGGCAACCGAGGGCTCAGGAGGAAATACAAATGGGCTTCCCATTTTTGTCGTACTGGTACACTAACATCTTGATGCAGTGGGAATTGGCCGGCGAAATCCACGGACTGCTTGTGATGGAGAAATTGTGGCTGGCGTAGAAAGGTGGCGGCTGCTTCCGGCAGTGCACCAGCGCTCGCAGCACGTTGGCTGCCATGCCCCGGAAACGCTTGCTGATGAAGCAGTAGAGGAAGAAGTTGACGCCGGTGTTGAGCAACGCCAGCATGTTCGCCAGATCGGTGAGCACGTGGAGCAGGCGCCCGGCGCTTGGCGACGCCGGCGGAGGGGAGTAGAAGTGGTAGAGGATCATGAGGGTGCGCGGTGCCCACAGAACGGCGAAAATGGAGGTGATGGCCAGGAGGATGGCGGTGGTCTTGCCGGTGGAATAACCGCGCAGGCGGAAACAGCTGCGGCGCCTGCGCAGCTTTCGCACGATGACGGCGTTGAGAGAGAAGAAGACGGTGCAGGGGAGGAGGTAGACAGTAGCACAGTGGGCCCACACCAGGACGTGCTGAGCCACCGTTCTTCTGTCACCCTCTCCCCCTCCTCCCCCACCACCACCACCACCATCCCCGACCCCAGGCAGACTGTGCCAGAGTTCAGGCCACCAGTAATAGGGAGCCGCAGAAAGCAGGCACCCGATGTACACGGCAAATATCACCCTGCGTGTGCGTGCCGGGTAGGAGACCGTGTGATAGCGGAGGGGGTGGCAGACGGCGATGTAGCGGTCGATGGTGAGAGGCACGGTGATCCAGATGGAGGTGTGGATGGAGGAGAACTCCAGCACCTGCACTGCACTGTTCAACGAGGGCGGCAGCGGCGTCGCGAGGATGAAATCCTCCAGTATGAAGTCAACGAAAACGATGAGGAGGAGAACCAGGATGTCAGCCGCTGCCAGAGCCAGGAGATAGTTGTAGGAGGACTTCTGACGACGCAGCACCAGCTGGGACAGGATAACCACCGTCAGGATGTTGGCTGGTGCAGGAGGAGGAGGAGGAGGAAGAGGAGGAGGAGGAGGAGGAAGGTGATTGCAAGAGGAGGAAATGGGAAAATTAGGTGCAGTGAGAGAGGATGATGAGATTGGAGCGGGAATGGACGCAGGTTAAGGCAGGGAGGGAAACAGAGAAATTGAGTGTTAGTGAACAGGTAATTGAACAGCCAGCGATAAACACAGCAACAGAGATGCAGCAGATAGCAATAGAGAAGCTCTGCATATGTGCTGGAGCTGCTAACACAAGCTGAGCACAAGCGACGCACACAAGCGACACATCAAGAGGTTTGGATTTGGGCAGTAATTTGGGCAGTAACTTTCCTTCCGCACAATCGAAACTTGGGCTTCAGCGATTCAGCCAGCCCGTCTCAAAGTGAACTTGCTTCCACGTGGGATTATTATTTTTCAGCTCCAGGCGAATGAAAAGAAAAATAAAAAAAATAAATAAATAAAAGCCCCGTCATCAGTCACAGACAGTGGTTGCCATGTTTAACCCACTCTCCCACTCTGTAATCGTCCTTCTGTTTATTGCTCTCCTCTCATGCCCCCTTCATCTTCACCTGCTGTGTAATTCCAGCAGCACCTGCCGCTGCCTTCGGCCAAATTGTTATCTCTAATAAAGAGCAAAGCCACAAGAAAAACAGGGGCGCAACGTACAGCAGCCGAGAACAGCCTATCTGCTGGGTTCACGACTGCCCGCCATCCCACCGCTGGCAATTTAGCTCCTAAAACAACGCACAAGGACAGGGAGCGTCTTCCCCATGCGCCGCTCCTCTTTTTCAATCTTCGCCCTATATAAAGCCAAAACGTACCAACAATAACATCTCAGCCATACCGCCAGGTTTCCTTTCCCATTTATTCTTTTCATCTTCCCTTCACATGAGAGAAAAATAGCCCAGTGGGGGGCCAGTCATTTTTAGGATAAAAAGAATGTGCACACAAAGAGCGTGAATGGGATTAATCCCAGCGCTGCATTTACTAAAGCCTGACCTCTGTGCATGTGAGGGGAGGCTGCACGGTCCTCTGCCTGTCACGTGGCGCCGCACGCCCCATTCATCAAGAATTGCATATTGTCCCCTAAATTATTTCCATCAGGTTGGGGAGGTTTCCTCTCCTCGGGAACATTAAAGCCCTTCCTGAGCTCTGAGGACAAGGCAAACAAGGCACATGTGGTCCTGACATTGTCGTACAAGTGGCACGAGAACAGCCGGGAACATAGCATGATGGGAATTGATTTGATATCATCAGTTACTTTGATTTTAAAAGTCTCGTGGAAATGTATGCTCCAACCAGAACACCTTGAAACTGACTTGACTCCAAAGATAGAACTCAAAAAGCAAGCTTATTTACAACGTTTGGATAAGTCCCTTATCAGACGGCTGTTGGGCCGTATTGAATGTTGTCCCCATATGTATTGTAAACTACACAAGTGCAACTGCATGTTTTGGAAACCATCAGTATGTTTACAGTTCTCCCAGAGATCTTATTTCATGCTGCTGACTGACGAACACACATAACATTTACACTGTGCGCTCCCGTTTTTTGCTGCCTGCCTTCAGGTGCAACCTGCTGGGGTAGCAGGAAGTCTCGTCCAATGTAGTTTCCCAGACTAAGATCGCTCTGACATTGCATCGCTGCTTCACGGACATCAATGCAATTAACAGCTGTCACTGTCCGCACGCGCGCGCGTGTGTGTGTGTATGCGTGTGCATGCGTGCGTGTGATCCTGCTCCGCTTTGCTGTAACAGATCTGGGATTGGATTAAATATGGCAGCTTGGAGTCTGGTACATCACACTTCACAGCCTCAGCCGCTATCAACTGATTACAAATTACAAAGCTGGCTCCAGATAATGACCAAAGATGTGCTTGTGTGACTCGCAGGATGTGCAGCAGACGGCACACACGTGCGAATCTGAATCTGCACACTCAAACGCACAGATTATTAGACTGCGCCAATTCATTAACGCCCAATCCATCAATAACCGTAAATGAGATGTCAAAGCTGCTTACAAGACCCAACAAGCCAATATGTACACGTACTTGTAATGTAACTCCCCCCCTTCTGCGTTCTGAAACTACAGATTCGTGGTCGACATTCGTCAGCTGCTTCCATCGCAGAGATTTTCATGTGAACGCTTGACCTGCACCTTTGACAACTCACATGAGTATCGATTGCTGGTGAGAGGGCGCCAATTATCAATTTTTCGCTATGTTTTGACTCAGTCAGGTCGGGAGAGGTCATCACTTCGCGTGTGCCTTGTTTTATTTATTTTGAATATCTTTGGGTTATTTACGTTGTTTTATTGGATATTTTGGTCACAATCAAAAGGTCAACAGATCAGAGTTTAAGAATTCCTCGTTTATTAGAATGAGAGCTGGTAAAATCTATAGGTGTTCACAGATTGTAGCGGGGGGGACTTAAAGGGTAAAAGGTGGGTTGAAGTTGGTTGACCCTTTGTCCACTATAGGTGCCACTGCGCCATTGCTCTCTTCCTCTCTCTCTGCTTTTATCCACGACCTTACAATCCTTTTATGAGGCAAAGATTGTCATTGCTGAAAAATATTCCTTTGGAGAGCCACACAAATCCAATAGAATACAGTTATCCTCTTTGCGTGGCCTCACTCTCTGTACCGCTGCCCATCACTCTCCCTCGTCCTCCCTGCACAAACACCGAGGTGTTGGCTGTCACCGGCTGGGTATTATTCTGTTTGGGCTCCCCTGTGAGGCATGGGCCGCTACAGACAAACAAAAGGGATCCGTTGTGAGCTTGACATTTCCATTTAGCCGTGGCCACACTGCGCCGGGCTTCCCATTCATTTCAATTGACTCCTGCTCTTTACATCGCCTCCGGAGCGGGATGGAAGCGCTCGGCATTCACCAGGGTGTGAGGTGGCACATGTGGGGGCCCGACTCAGCAGGGACAGGGGATGCCGCGGTGGACGGGTGACACGCACACGCACCCACACGCACACGCACACGCACGTGCAAACGTGCCAGAAAATTCTCCAGCTGCGAGGGGAATTATTATAATCTGCAGGAAAAATAAACCGCTGCTGTGTTGTGTGTTTGTGTTTGTCCGTCTGTATTCGTTTGTGTTTGCCTGTTTGCATGAGTGACCACTTTGTCTATCTGTGTGGGACCGCCTTTGTGTTTCCGCCCCCCCCCCTTCTCCTCCCCCCTCCCCTGCTGCTCCTCTAATATAACGACGGACGAGGCCACTGACGTTGTTTAGCGGAAAAGGAGAAGGCACAGCGTGCTCCTTGAGGTGTGTAACGAGGCTGACTCATCCCACCAGTAAAGGGACGTGTTCAGATGGGCTGGTGACAAGCGACACAGCGCCGTTTAACCCCTCAAAACCAGAGTGAAAGCATAAGAAACTGCCACTTTCTCACTCGATCGTCATTACAGGCCGTCTCTCAGGCCCCGCATAATTGACAGAATACTGTTAAAAGGGAATTATTTCCCTCAAAAACAGAATAAAGGCAAGTATCGCAGTTTTGCAATTAAGGGGATTTTTTTTCTCGGTCTTTTTTGTCATCTGGAGGAAATTGAGGTTTGGATTTAACGGCTTATCGAGAGGCTAATAAGATAGAGAGAAGGAGAAGAGAGGGATGAGAGAATAGATGGGGGTGAAGGAAAGTGTGGTCTGAGGAAGGTCACACAGAGTTAAAAACTAGAGCAGGTGATTGAGAAATTGAGAGGAGGATTAGAGAGGGACACAATGAGACAGACAGACAGAGAGACAGAGAGGAGAGGAGGGAGGGAGGGAGGGAGGGAGGGAGGAGGGGTGGGGTGGGGGGGGGGGGGGTGAATATCAGAGCTTGCCTCAAAGGTCACAGGCACTTTGTTCCTGATGACAACCATTTCCCTTTTGTCTTCAGTAAGTGTCAGACTGGACATAAGGCAGGATGATCCTTTAATTCCCCCCAACAAAAACAGGAGCTCATCCTCATGAAAAAAAAACAAAACATAACAACATACGCATCGAAGACAAAAAAAAAACATCGTTTCACATTTATATCATTCAAAGGCTAAATTAACTTCAGAAAAGGAGGAAATTTCAGGTGATCTCACAGAGAAAAAAAAGCCTTCATCAAGTGCAGATTCAGTAAGATTAGAGGATTTAATCATTTTGCGTTAATGTGCGTGCTGGGAGCGAACAAGGAAAGTGTAAAAGCCCATGAAATAAAAGCAAAAAGCATGAAAAGAAGAGAGAGTCATTTGTACTAAAGCAGGGCACGCAAGTTTATTGGTCAAATAGAGAGAAAAACCCTGAGTGCTGAGAATGATATTGATGCGACTGCAGTGCTGCGCTGGCTGCTCACCTGCCCAGCAGACATTCATCCTGCAGTGACTCAAGGATTGGAGGTGACTGTCCTCACATCAAACTGTCGCCATGATGAGGTGCAGGTGTCGCGGGCTGCATGATGAACCCCCGATTATCATTTTTTCAAAGTCTTTGTGAAACATGTGCACGATTACAATCTGCCCTTGGATCTTCTTTCAACACATATATTTGAATTTCAGTTGAAAATGGAAAAAAAAAAAAAAACTGTGGCGCGAGAGAGAGATGGTTCCAGAACGGATGCGTGACGGAGGAGAGAAAGCCAGACAGAAAATGAAAGTGTGCGCTGAGAAGGGAAGGCAGGTTAATGGATGGTTGATGATGAGTATAATGAAGCATTTGAGCAACGTCCAGAACAGAGCAGAGGTCCTTCTACACAAGGAAGAAGAACTGACTGCAGGATCTGCTACGCTGTTGCAACCAGCTAGTCCACCTCCTGGGCCACTTCTTCCTGCTGGGAAGAAAAGGCTTCTGAAGGCAGTAAAAAATGAGAATTTCTCTTTTGCAAAGTTGGAAAATTGGGAGACCTCCAAGAGGGTCGGACACGGTTTCAATGTAAGTGTGAAAATGGACCCACTCCAAGTGGGTTCGCTTCATTCTACTCTAGGTCGTCTCCTCTGACGTCAGGAAACAGACATTGTTTTAAGGAGTCTGTTATCAATGTAAGAAACAGAGTAACAGCTGTTCAGCAAATGCAGGAAATTATGGTATTACCTTCAATTGTATTCCTTCAGCTTCTTTTGCCAGTAAATAGACACCACTGGAAGATTTAGTGTTTATCTTGTCATGTAAACTCCACAAACTGGAAAATGGTAAATTCCCAGAGAATTACAATTGAGGTTGCATTAAAAAGAAGTGTTTTTGTTTTGTTTGTTTTTTGACGTCAACAGTTAAATTCAGCTGTCACAACTGTGATGTATTGCTCCTTTTCCCTCTCTTGCCTCCTCTGTCCCCCCGCTGCCCATTCTGGCCCGTCCAGAATGGGCAAGCCCCCCTCGCTCACCACCTCACTGCACAGGTCAAAGGCGCACAGTCTCACCCGTCCCTCCTTCTGATTCGTCGATTTCTTCCCACTCTGATCGCGTCCCGGCGCAAACCTTCACATCCTGCTCATCCAGTTTACAGCACCTAATCTCAAACTTCACTGCACGAGCGATAGCATCTATTAACAAGCCCCCGTCCTTCCACGGCCGCCCTGTTGTCGGTGCGGATTGACGGATCGATAGTTCAAACTGAAAATCGATAGGGCCCATCTCTTCATTAAGTAGCAACTGACACCTGGCCACCCACGTTGCTGCGTGGGAGGTTGGGCGGGTTACTAACGCACCACATTCCCGACCTTTTTCTCCTTGGATCGACGGGGGGAAGGCGGGGGAGGAGGCGGACGATGTCTGGCGAACACGTGCGGCAGTCACACCGCTGACAGGCACGCTGCGAGGACACCTAAAGACCAACTGAGGTCTGGTGGACGCGAGCGCACAGAGATCACCAGGGAGTCTCGCAGGGAGCCTCTATAAACACAGACAGACACACACTTTTGTCCCCGCACACAGCCGACAAACTCCCCAGGGAAGCAACAACTTCCTCGCGTGCCACAACACCTGCGCCGTTAGCAGTGTAAGTATTTGCAATTTGTTGCTTTCGCCCCTGCACAAGCTTTTCCAAAGAAACCAAATCCGTAATAAAAGGCTATTTTTCATGGCAACTTTTTGAAATAAATGATCAAACGTGCAGCAACGCACAGGTTGCCGCAAATTTTTTCCAGTTTTCTGCACATTTTATGAATCGTGCTTCAACTTGAGCTTCCTCTTGAGGCAAACCTCAGCCATGAACAGCAAACTGGCTTCTGTTCGGAGACTGGGTTGATTAACCAGCCCTGAGGGAGTGGAAATAAAGAGATACGTGTGCCGGTAAAATGTCAGTAAACACCTCGATAAAGAACAGATTGCATAATGAAATGTTTGTTTTGCAGCCGGATGGCGCAGAAACAGCTGTCTCGGCTCCAGACGTTCGAAGCCCCTTTGCTCAAGCCTCCACTTATGTCACCCTGCATCAGCTGATGGCTTCCCACTCCGCAGCGTGTGCCTGGAATGCAAACGCTCAGACAGCGATGCTGTACTGTACAATGAGCAGGCTTCACCTCTGTAATCCCCGCATGTCAAAGACTGAGGCGGCGAGCCGACCGCTTCATTGTGCTGCTTGCTATGCCCGCGCACGTCTGCTCTGTCTCAAGCAGTTGTGGCGGAGCCAGCGGAGAGGGAACGAGAAAGAGCGAGCGAGTTAGCGATTAATTAAAAATGTGGCAATTCGTTTCGGCTCCGTCGTCTGCGGCACCCCCACTCCAAGCTCAGAGGTGCGACTTCGCCGGCTCGGCTCTTATTAATCTCTCCCTGTCTATTAGTGGTCTGATTGCTCTTTCTTAACTCTGCTGCTCTTCCTCTGGCTGTCCTTGACTTCCTTCTTTGCAGTCTCACGCTGCCTCCCCCCCCCTCCCCCCCACCCCTTTTTGTCATGCAGAATTTTGTCGATCATTTCCTCTGGTCATCCTTTACACCACTTGACTCGAGTAATCCTTTCTCTCATCACCTTCTCTCATCTTGCACCCCCCCACCCCCCCATCCCCCGGCCGCCTCTCCTCAGTTGTGTACTCTTGATGCGACCCCTCGCCGTCTGCGGCGCACAGGGTCAGAGTCTGCGAGAGCCCAACAGATGTGAGGACGTCTCGGCGAAGCCAGCGAGTCGATGGCTGATGCAGAAATCAAAATAATAGCCTCCGAGTGTTTCGCGTGTGTGGGTCGGTGGGTCACGCCGCCACTACTCACACATGCTGCACTCATGAAACATTCATGATTCAGCCTGAGCGACATGAGAGGTGTCATAATGATGGAATAAGTTCAAGCCGCTGCTGCAAAGTATCAGCCCGCTGCACTCAACTCGGCCATTAATTCAGACAGCCGTCGCGGGGTTGCCTTACACTCTCGGGTTATTGTTACTCGCTGATTAAACAAACAGCCTCAATCACATTTGTAAAGACGACTCAGGAGCTGAATCCAATGAAGCGCCGAGAAGAAACGGCAGCAGGGAGAATTGGCTCGCGTCGCCGTCCGGGGGAAAAAATTAGATGAGACTTGATCGGAAAGAAAGACTCTTACTATTACAAGACAGCAAATCTGGGGAGCAACTGCAGTCTTGGCACGCGGTGACATTTCACTTTGCATTGCAGATTTGTTTTAAACCACAACAACTTGTTTTTTTTGTTTTTTTTGATAGCGTCTCTCGCTCAATCTCGTTCGAACGTAAAGGTTCACAGTATATCATGTATCAACTTCAACAGCCTGCTGCAAAGATTAAAACAGTTGGTTTCATTCCCTCTGTCTGATTTCTTGTTTGAATCACCTTTTAGAATAAAGGTCAAACCCAAACACATTATCGAATGACGCTTTAGGGTGAAAACATGTCCGAAAATTATTTTCACTGCAACCTTCCATTAAGCATCAGTACTTTTTCTCTTTCATCTGACCTACAGGTTTTCTGTCTGTGGCACACACACACACACACACACACACACACACACACACACACACACACACACACACACACACACACACACAC
>JASSRZ010001290.1:0-10462 GCA_032164315.1 Malacoctenus gilli
ACACACACACACACACACACACACACACACACACACACACACACACACACACACACACACACACACACACACTGGCGCACGGCGGCCTGACGCACGCTCACTGTCTCCCAGCTGCCTCTGCAGCATCTGCAGCTCCTGGTGCACCTCAGCCAGAGAAAACCCCGCCCCCCCGCCGCCATGGAAACGGGGTCGCAGCTGGAGGGGGGGCGAGAGAAAGGGCAGCGGCGCCCCCTGGGCGCTGGAGGAGGAGGAGGAGGAGGGGAGGAAGGAGGGGGGAGGGAGGGGCGGAGCTGCGAGGAGGAGGAGACGCAGAGAGGAGGTGAAGAGGTGACGAGATGAGGAGGGGGCGGAGCGGCGGGCGGAGGCGCGGCGGGCGGAGGCGCGGCGTCCGCGGCGTACCTGTCCGGCTCGGCACGTCTGCCGGAGTGCGCGGCGAGGCGGAGCAATGCATGCTGGGACAGCTGAGGCAGGACTGGGTGGACCGGTGGGAGGAGGCGATGGATGGAGCGACAGACGCATGGCGAGGGGCGGAGCCGTGATGAGACTGACACTCTGAAAACGACACACAGCCTGACGTGAAGGCAGACGGGGGGGGGGGGCGGGGCGGAGAAGCGTGGCGTGGCGTGCCGCCATGGCGACGCTCGCCTCCCGCGATGACCTCACCTGCGCCGATTCTGAGCGGGCCGCGCGTCTCCTCCAGGCCGACCTCGCCGGCGCCGTCCGCGTCGGAGCAGAGCTCCAGGTCCTCGTGGGCGGAGCCCTGCTCGTCGGACACGTAGGAGATGCGATCCGATTGGTCGGTGGTGTCGGAGAGGGCGTGGCTACTGCAGGGCGTGTCGGGGCGATGCGCGTGATGATGGTGCTGGCTCAGTTTGGCTCGCAGGGACTCGATGACCTTGTCCTTCTGCTGCAGCTCCTTACTGAGCCTGAGCACGCACACACACACACACACACACACACACACACACGCACACACGCACACACAAATTAGATCAGTCTCGTTGCTTCTTGTTGTTGCGACTTTGCCAGCCTGCTTCACTTTCACAGCTGTTCTACAGATAGCAGGACCGAAACACTGCTTTGCTCAGTTCAGGGGGGAACATCCTCTACCCGTGATGGGTTCTTGAAGCCCCCCCGCCCCCGGCTCTGTCCCTCATATCTGTCGAACAGCTGCGAACACCAGAAGGGTGACCCTGATTGGCGCCGCAGGCAGACGAGGATCTGCTGATTTAAAGGATAAAGAGTCTTAGCGGTCAGGTGTGTGAGTCACCTGCCGGGGGGGGGGGGGGGTGGGTGGCAGGGGGGGGGGGCAAAGTGCAGACTCACTCTCACATGTGTGATGAGGACATGGGGGGCGGAGCCACAAGCAAACAGGGCGTCGTCGACTCAAAGCTGATTTAACCAACAACGACGTGCTGACGGGAGTTCAGCCAACCACACACACATGAACACGCACACACATACATACACACACACCAACACACACACACGCAAACACAAGCGCAGACACACATACACGCACAAACACAAACACACGCACAGACACACACACAGACACACGCACACACACACACGCAAACACACCAACACACACACGCAACACAAGCGCAGACACACACGCACACACACAAACACACACACACACACACAAAACACACGCACAGGCACACACACACACACAGTCACACACACACACACACACACACACACACACACACACACACAGTTTGTTGTCCTCATCCTCTCTGTTGAAATATACACACACAAACACACACAGGCACACACACGCATTCACACAAAAACACACAAACACACGTTCGCAAACACACACACACACACGTACACACACATGCACAGACACACACACGCACAGACACACATGCACAGATACACACACACACACAGTTTGTTGTCCTCATCCTCTCAGTTGAAATACACACACACAAACACACACACAAAAACACACAAACAGACAGATACACACATGCACACACACAGTTTGTTGTCCTCATCCTCTCAGCTGAACTACACACACACACACACACACACACACACACGCACACATACATACACACACATACACACACATGCACGGACACACACATTCAGACACACACACAGACACACAGAGACACACACACAGCTTGTTGTCCTCATCCTCCCAGTTGAACTACACACACACACACACACACACACACACACACACACGCACACAAAAACATCCTTGTCCCACGAACAACCTGATATTAGAGGATCTTCCTCCCAATAACAGCGTGCAGGTTACCAAGTTCCCCTCTGAAAGGCTTCCTGCTGCGACCCACTGCCTCCCTGTGTGTGTGTCTGTGTTGTTGTGTGCTTGTGTGTCCGTGTTGCTGCGCGGTCGTGTGTCCGTGTGCGTGTCTTACTTGTCGAGCTGGGCCAGCAGGCCCCTCCGCTCCCTGTCGCTGTGCCTCCTCAGCAGCAACAGCGCCCTCTCCTGGGCCTTCCACTCCCACAGGGAGAAGGAGAACAGCGAGTCCCTGTACAGCGGGCTGCTCTTGGACAGCATGGCCTTCCACAGGGGGGCCATGGCCCCCCGCCCCGCCCTCTACTGAGGCCCGCCCATGCGCCCCCCCGCCCCGACTGACCCCCGCCGGACCCGCCCACCTCCTCCGCCGCGGTCGTCCTGTCCTCGGGGCCGCGTCTCCAGAGGCCGCTCGCCGCGGCTCATTAGCCGAGAGCGAGGTCGCGACCCCAGAGCGCGAGCGAGTCAGAAGGCGAAGCCACGCGTGAGCCGAGATCTAGGGGGCGGAGTCGGGCGGGGGGGGAGACCGCCGGTGCGGAGCGCCACCAATCCCGGTCGGGACCGCCGGCGGGATCCCGACCAGCGGGGCTCAGGACGCGGCGTATCCCGGCGAGGACAGACGAGGACGCGGCCCGGCGTCCCAGCGGACGAGCCTCCGGGCGCCGACGCAATGACGACAGAGGGAGAGCGAGGATGAACGGATGTCCGGGTCCCGAGGGCCTCGCGGGATCACGCCTCAGCGAGCGCGGAAGGAGGCCGGCGGGAGCCGAAGTGGAGCGGACGGCGGCGCACAAAGCCGGAGCTCCGCCTCCTCTTCCTCCCTCGCTCAGCCGTCCACACGCGGAGACACGGTCCCGTCCACGACTCGCCTCGCTTCAGAGCTGTCGAGGACGCCGCAGGTGACGTTCAGCCTCCAGCCCGAGGACAGGGGAGACAGACAGGCGTCCGCTCGTCCTCCGTCCGTCCACCGGCGCCGATCCGGCGTCCCCCGACAGGAAGACTTGGATAACGGAGACATTTGTCCTCCGGTCGTCTCCCGGCATGTGCAGCTCCTGACTCACAGAGGCAGAGTGATGCTCGCTCAGCCTCACGCCGCCGCTTATCCCTCCGTCCCTCCCTCCCTCCCCTCCCTCTCTCTCTATCCCTTTCTCTATCCCTCACTCTCTCTCCCCCCTCCCCCCCCCTCCCCCTCCCCCCTCCCTCTCTGCGTTTAGCTCCTCCTGACCTATTTCCCTCCCATTCGAGGTCCTAATAACTTAACCTGATTACAGGCGTCCACGCAGCGAGCGCTGAGCGCCGCGCTGGGACCGCAGGTGGACCTCCAGGGTTCCCTCCGTGCGTCGGCTCAGGTAGGCCCCGCCCACTGCCGTCACGGCTGACCCCGGGACGCCAGGGCCAACTCTGGAAGCGAGCGTTTGGCCGCCGATCGGCGGCGACCGCGGCAGCGACTCGCTCCCATCTGGCCGTCCATCTGCACCGACCACATGTCCCCGCGGGCCGCTCCGTCTCCGGGTCACCGTGTCTCCGTCCCCGCCCCTCGCGGCGTCCCCGTCCCCCGCCTGGCCCAGACAGCAGCTGCGTCCCGCCGGTCACCACTCGGCCGCACAAACACGAACGATCTTCCGCGCCGGCCAATCGCGGCTCTGCCCTGCGGCGTCTCTTCTCAGGGGCGGGGCTTCGGGGATGACGTCACGGCAGCTTCCCTCACAGGACGCCGGCTGAGGTCAGCGGCGGGAAAATCAACGGAACCGCAGAAGAAGAAGCAGCAGCGGCGGCGGCGACACGACCGGAGTCGGCGGGACGAAGGACGGACGTCTATTTGCGTCCCGCTCGTCCATCGGTCGGTAATTAGCCGGCGAGGTGACATCATCTGATAACGCTGCCCCGAGGAGGCGAACGGCAGCGCGACCTCACACAGCGATAGTTTCCACCCAGGACACACACACACACACACACGCACACACACACACACGCACACACAGAGCGAGCGAGCGTGTTAATGAGCACTGACCGGATGGCGAGCAGCTCCGTCTTGTCCTCTGGATCCTCGCAGCGATCTCCTGTCGGAGCGCAAACATCGTTAGTGCCTCGTTAACCCCCTCGCGCCGCCGGCGCCGCCAACGTGCCCGCCGTTCTCGACTCACGGCCGCTGATCTTGGCGGCGAGCCGGTGCGCCAGCGCGCCGCCCTGCGCCAGCTGCTCCCGGAAGCTCTGGCCCATGTAGAAGTCGACGTCGTTGGCGCGCAGCAGCTCCTCGAAGGCCTTGGTGGCGTCGCCCAGGTGCTGCGTCAGGATGCCGCACGCGCCGGCGCCGTCGCGCAGCCGCTGGCGCAGCAGGGACAGCTCGCGGGCCTGCGCCTGGATCAGCGTGTCGAATTTGCTGCGGGACCAGCGAGGGGACGGACGTCAGCGCCGTCTTTGACTAGAGCATCTTCCCCCCAACTGCCTGACAGTTTAGGAGCCTTCACAGTTTCCAATCTGAACGGTTGGTGAACGCTGTCGTCGACCACCAGCGCTGCTCCCCCTCCCTCTCTCCTCCCCCTCCTCCCCCCTTTCTCCCCCCCCCGGGAGCAGCAGGTCCCCGTCTGGCCGCTCGGCGTCAGGAGGCGCTAATCGAGCGAGCCACAGATGTTCCGATGTAAAGTCGCCGTCGACCATCGCAGAGGATTAAGCGGCACGAGGCCGAGGACACGCTGTCCCATTTATCGGCGCGCTGCTGCAGGGAGGAGCGGGGGGGGGGGCAGCAGGAGGCCGGCGGCACCTCCTGCTGCAGCAGGAGGCGAATGCTCCAGGATCAGCAGCAGGAGGCGCGAGTCAGGCCCCCCAAACCGCATCAAAACTGACGGGTTCCTCAGTGCAGCTCCTCATCGTGTCCCTGCGGGATCACAGTGGGAGGAAGATGCTCTATCACCACAGTTACTCAGGCGACCGGCGGTCTCTCACCCCGGCCACGCCGCCGCCGCCGCCGCCGTCGTCCCGTCCTGCGTCGCCGCCTTCTTGCCGTCCTTCCTCAGCTGGTCCTCCAGAGCGTCCACGCGGGACTCCAGCTCGCGCAGGTCCCGGCGGCGCGGCGAGGCCGGCGGCCCGCCGTCCGACGACTGCCAGCCCTCGTCGTCCTCGCCGGCGCTCTGCTGGAAGGACCAGTTGACCTTGCGGGGGGTCGGGGGGCCGCAGTCGCTGGAGGCCGACAGCGAGCGGAGGCGGCTCTGCAGGCCGCGGATCACCGCCTGCGAGCGGGACAGCTGCGCGCGCAGGTCCTCCACCAGGCGCTGCAGGGACGGCGAGGCGTCCACGCCGCCGCCGCCGCCGCCGGCCCGCGGCGTGGCGGGCGACGCTTTGGCGGACCACCACTGGGAGCCGCAGTCCAGAGACGTGCACATCTCCAGGTCGTCGAACTCTGAGGGGACGAGCAGCAGGGGGCGCCATCAGGGGAGGGACTCACAGGGACAAAGGAGACACAGGAGGACACACAGAGTCCACCGGGAGACGCTGTGAAAGGCTGAGACATTCACTCGTTCACTCAGTGATTCCCGGTCACTTTTCTCAGTAACTTCTGGGACGAATAGAGTACTTTTCTACTCTACTCGTCACTCAGACTGCTTCCTGCCGCTGTGCTCTGCTGCCCTCTGCTGTTTGCGGACCGTTACTACGCCGAAATGTTCCCTCGAGACTCTGAGACCCTCCGTACTCGAGCAGACGTACCGGGGCTGCTGGTGTCTTCGCGCTCCGCCTCGTTCTCGCTGCGACCGCACGTCTCGTAGCCCAGATCCTGCAGGTCCACCTGGATCTGCTTGCTGTCCTGCTGCACCGCTGTCTCCGCTGTTGTGGGACGGGGGGACGGGGGACAGAAGGTTCAGCCTCAATGAAGTCACCGACGCGCTCACGCGTGAGGTGAGCGTCGGCACTCACTGAGCAGGTCTCTGTAGTCCTTGAGCTGCTCGGCCTGCGCCTGCACCGTGGCCTCGGACACCATCAGGCGCTCCTGCAGCTCTTTGCTCTTCTGCTGCAGACGAACCGTCTTCTCGCACGCCGCCGCCGCCGCCGCCGCCGTCCGCTCACCGCCCTGCTTCACAGAGACAGAACATCTCCGTTGGCGGGGTCCAACCGACTCGAGGCACCGTCTCGTGGCGTGACCGCCTCCTACCTGGGAGGAGTCGGCGAGGAGGAGCGGCGGCGAGCCTCCGTCGGACCTCCTCGTTCTGTCCTCGCGGCAGGTGCGCGACAGAGACATCTCGCCGTCCCAGGCGTCCCACAGCGCCGAGATCTCGTCGTCCTCCTCCTCCTCCTCCTCCTCTCCGTCGATGGTCACGTCCAACTCCTCCTCCTCCTCCTCCTCCTCCTCCTGGTGGTCGCCCTGCAGCTGGTCCTTCAGCTCCTGGTTCTCCGCCTGCAGGCTGAACAAGGTTTTCCTGCGCAGGGAGGACGGACGGTCGGTGGGACGCCGTCTCAGAGACGCGGGACGGCGAGGGAGCGGCCGTGGCGGCGGCCTCACCTCATGTGCGACAGCGAGGAGAAGCCCGACTTCTCCAGCTGAGCCTTGAGCTCCCACAGCTCCTTCTCCACCACGCGCTTCTGCTCCACCAGCTGCTTCACCTCCATCAGGCCCTGAGCCTCCTGAAGGAGGTCCTGAGGAAGAGAAGGAGGAGGAGGAGGAGGAGGAGGAGGAGGAGGAGGGTCAGCTTGATTGTCACTTCCTGTGGTTTCTCCCTCAGACGCTCTCTCTGCTCGGTACCTTGGTGTTGGGCTCCTCTTCGTCCACGCTCTCGGTGTACTCGCTGTTCAGCTCCTCCTCCTCCTCCTCCTGCTCCTGCTCCTCCTCTGAGCTCAAACCTGACGAATACAGAACACAGATCAGATGAGGCAGTGAACGTAAAGGCGACACTCGCTCACGTTGTCTTGAACTTGAGAATCGAAAGTCCCGAACGCAGCATCTGATAAAAACGACTCCACACGAGGACCAATCGAAACGCTCGGTGTTCGGAGGGGACGATGGCGCCAACGATCAGGGGTTTAACCTGTGAGCGCAGGGCGGAGAGTAATCTGTAATCTGTAACTGTAATCTGTGTGGGCGGAGCATATCTAACTCTATTTCACCTCAGAGGTCAAAGTGACACGTTCATATAATTCACTGGTTCATCAGACGGTTTAATGATGTCCAACATCAACATGTGGGCTCATTGCTGATTAAAGCAGGACTAGGACCTGGACCAGAACCAGGACCAGAATCTGGACCTGGACCTCTCTGCACCTGTTCTGTAGCCCCTCTCGGGTTACCGGGCAGATTTCGGAAGTTGAGCTCCTTTGATAGGATCATTAATCACTTCCTGGTCCTGCGGCTGGTTTTGACTTGTGTTTTCTGTGACTTTACAGTAAAAAATCTTCGTCAAAGTTCATTTTTTCACTTATTTGCTGTTGGAAAATGAATAAAAAATCTTTATTTTAGTCCGTTTTATCACTTTTATTCACATTTTGTAACGACATCAAAGTAATTCTTTAAAACATCATCGTATTTGTCCTGAATCTTTCATGTTTTTTGGAATATTAACGATCTGATAAATGACTCTTTGTTTTATAATGAGAATCAATGTTTTTCAGTGAAGCCCTTCAGTTTGGACACCAGGGGGCGCCACCGGCCGCCTCCTCATTCACAATGTGTGATGAAGCTGATCTGAGACCTGCCGTGAAAACAGCATTGTTGGCTCTGTGTTTTCTTCCACTGAGCAGGTTCCTCTTCAACCAGTCAGTAAACGAATAGAAGTGTTCAGAAAATGAGGAACTGGTGATTTACTGGTGATTAACTGGTCGGTGGGTGTGAAGGATGTGGCCACGTGTCCTGCTCAGGTTCGCCCCCTACAGGCGGGACAGGAAACAAACCGACTGTGTTCCAGTGAGACATTCGAGTTTTATCAGGTTCAAGCAGCCCAAAAAAGTTACACACAGTTCGAGTACAAACACACAAACAAGGAGAAAACTGCACACAAGCGTCCGAAGACGACGAACGGCGGGACGTGAAACATTCGTTTGCGTTCGTCTGCGTCTGAAGCGACAAAAACGGCGGAGAAGAAGCGAGTTTTTCGGGTGAAAACTTTGAATTTGACTGGATTTTAATTTCACGTCAACAAATGTTCTTTGATCTTCTTCACTAAACGAATCAACTCGTCTCCTCTCGTGAAGCTTGAGCGAAAATCCGACTGACGTTCATACTTTTGATGAAGTTACTGCAGTAACTTTCACAGCAGGAGTTCGTCTGCTCTCTGTGTGGCTGTTCTGGGGTCAGTGTGTGTGTGTGTGTGTGTGTGTGTGTGTGTGTGTGTGTGTGTGTGTGTTGCTTTGTGTTCACAGGCACGTCTGTCAGTCGGACTGCAGGTGTGTGGCGTGTCCGTCCAGCGGTCCCTGAGGCCCCCCGAAGGGCCGCCGGCGGTCGCGTGGCCCCCGAGGCTTTGCCTGCTCCCGGGGCCGACGAGAAACGGTGCAGAAACGGAGCCGTGAAACCGCCCCACGCTCTTATTTTGAAGGGTCCAACGCAGCTTGTTTCATGGGATAACGTGAGAGCGTGGCTGCGACATGTCGGCGCGTGCGGCTGTGGGCGTGACATCACTTCCTGTTAGTATTTTCCACCCAGCGGAGTTAAAGTGGAGCCGTTAGTACCAAACCACCACAGCAGCGACCCCCCCCCCCATCACAGACTCTGTCCCATGACGCTCTGCTGCCCACCTCCGACGGGCCGTGAGTGGGTGGGCGGGGCCAGGACGCCCGGGGGCGGGGCCAGGACGCCCGGGGGCGGGGCCAGGCTCTCCCTCAGCTGCTGGACCTCCTGCGTCAGCCGCTCCAACAGAGGGAGGCCGGAGGGGTCCACAAGCTGCCTCTGGAAGTCCTACACACACACACACACAAACACACACACACACACACACAGAACTCTTGTATTAAGCCTCTGCCGACCAAGTCCCGCCCCCTTTCCCCCTCCCACCAATCACCGACGTCGTCACTGATCGGCTGAGGCCACCTGCCGGACGGCTCTCCTCACTGACCCTGATGAGCTCCTCCTTGACGTGCACGCTCCTGCTGAGGGAGTCCAGCCGCGCCGCCTGACTCCTGCCGAGCTCCTGCTGCTCCTTCTCCCTCCTCAGGGCCAGACGCAACTCCTCCTGCACCTCCCGCAGCTCCGCCTCCGCTCCCGTCTCCGCCGGCGCCGAGCTGAGCTGCCTGCGGAGCTCCTGCAAGCGGGAGGTCTGCTCGCCGATCACCTCCCCGAGGCGGCCGGAGGACTCCTGCAGGGAGGAGGAGGTGTCAGGTTCACGTCACGGTCCGTGCGACTCCTCCTCCTCCTCCTCCTCCTCTTCCTCGGCCTACCTGGATGTACTGGTCCCTGCTGCTGAGGGCCCGCAGCAGATCCTGGACCTGCTCCTGGTGCTCCTGGGCCTGGTGGGTCCGGTCGGCCAGCACGTCCTGGAAGAGGCGGTCCTTCAGCTGGAGGCGGAGCTTCAGCTCCTCCAGGACGACGCCGGGAGCCGACTGCACCTGAGCCAGCAGGGAGGTGCGCAGCTCCTGCAGCCGGGAAGAAGAGGAGGAAGAGGAGGAGGAGGAGGAGGAGGAGGAGGAGGAGAGGTCATCATCAGCGTTTCTGTCCATGAAGACATGTGCTACAGGTTCGAGCTGAGCGTGTACCTGCGCCTCCTGCGAGCGAGCCAGCAGCGCCCCCTGCAGCTGCTTTATGATGGCGTCTCTCTCCTTCAGCACGCCGCCGTGCCGCTCCTCGCTGTCCTGCAGGCGGCGCTGCGCGTTCCTCCAGGCGTCGCTCTGCTGCTGCAGCTCCACCGTTTTCCCTCGAATCAGCACCTCCAGACTCTGAAACACACACACACACATGAGGAGGCGCAGACACACCAAACACCAGGCTGCACGTGTGTGTGTGTGTGTGTGCGTGTCCTGACCGTGATGGTCTCCTCGTTGTTGGCCAGGACGCAGCGCTGCCTCTCCAGGTCGCGCTCCTTCTCCCGGAGGAGCAGCTGCAGCCGGCGCGCCTCCTCCTCCTTCTCCTCCACGCAGCGGAACTTCTCGTCCACCAGTCGCTGCAGCGAAGAAGAAAGTTCCTCACAGGTCTGCAGTGTGTGTGTGTGTGTGTGTGTGTGTGTGTGTGTGTGTGTGTGTGTGTGTGTGTGTGTGTGTGTGTGTGTG
>JASSRZ010001291.1:0-10458 GCA_032164315.1 Malacoctenus gilli
CCACCCCCCTCCCCCATCGCACACGTCTCCTCGTCAGCGTGGGATGGATAAACCGCCTCCGGTTGCCGGGACGACGGCGCGACAGCTCGGAGGGGGCTCCGCCTTCTGACCTCTGACCTCTGGATTGTTGAAGTCGAGCAAGAGACCAAGAGACCCGTCCGAATTTCGCCACAGCAGCGAAAGATGAGGCAGCGGGCAAGACAACGTTAGTCCAAGTACAAGCAAGCAGCATCCAAACAGAGCCGGAAGGAATAAGTCCTCGTCTGACCGATGAAGAAACCCGAATACGGCACGATTCTTACGCCAAAGAATCTGGTTCGAACTGTCCAAACACTTCATCTTTCCGCCACCAGGGGGCGTCTGCAAGAGTAGACGGTAGCGACGTTTTCAGGCGATCAGCGAGGCCGAAAAGTTCTTCCAATCTTCTATCGTAAAACTGAAAGTCCGACACAAACCCAAAATAAAAGACGGTCTACAAACGAGCAAGCCTGGAAATCTACCTTTATTTTGAAGGCCGCTGCTGTTGTGTGTCAGTGCGAGCGTCCGCTGTTGTTTGTCTTCACTGCAAACCAGAGCCCTGAAAACGTGAGTCTGCGTCTGGACTCGACTGACGTAAACGAGAGCAGAAGCATCGTTTTCCTGACGGACAGCTTGAAGACGCGGGTTGTTCTCAGTACTTCAGCTCCTTTCATGTACAAATTACTTTTACAGTAGTTTCGCTGTAGTACTTGACAGAGAATTATGGCCCGGGTTCGAGGCGGCGTATCGAACCCTTTCGAGACATTCGATACGCGTGGAAGCTGCTCGCAATCAGCCGCCTCCCCGGGCCGCTTTCGGGGTCTCGCAGACGTTTGTTTTAGGTGCACAAAGGGACGGTAATCAAAGCAACGAGCTGATGTTGGAGCTATTTGAGAAATGCATCGCAGTAAAAATCCAGCACGTCCTCTAATCCGAGCCAGACGTCTCGGCGGGACCGCAAGCGGCCTCCTCGCTCAGCTTGGACTCATTTCCCTCCAACATGTTCGGTTTCATCCACTGTTTGTCCGCGTTGGCACGGGCCGCCTCGGAGCGCCGTGAGACTGGAAATCGGCGCAGTTCCGTCGATGAATTTGGGGGATTAAGAAACTACCGTATTTTCCGCAGCTAAAAACCTCCAATTTTCTCAAAAGCTGACAGTGCGCCTTAAATATAGACCACAACCGGTCTCGCATCTACGGTAAACAGCCGCCAACTTCAAGCGCGCGGTTCATGCTGGGATATATGACTGCGCGAGGCGGTGGCGACCGAGCAGCGCCAGCGTGAGCGTGGCGGCGGCGACGACGACGGAGACGACGGAGAGCGGGTAGCTCCTCTGCAGCGGGGCCGGCGGCGAGGAGCCGGCGAGGAGTCGGAGCCGCCACCGCCAGCCGGGGAGTGAGGAGTTTAAACTCAAGGCGATCATTCACGCAGTAGAACACGGGAATAGAGCAGCAGCGAGAGAATTTAACGTTAACGAATCAATGGTGCAGAAGTGGAGGAAGCAAAGAGACGAGTGCCGAAAGAGTACCGTATTTTCCGCACTATAAGGTGCAACTAAAAGTGGAGGACGCAACAAGATGACCTGCGCCAAGTAAAGAAGACTGTTTCTTCATTTTGGGAGTGAACGGACTTGTCACAACGCTGGTTTGTAATCTATTACCGTATTTTCCGCACTATAAGGCGCACCTAAAAACCTCTAATTTTCCCAAAGGCTGACAGTGCATGAGGTGCACCTTATATATGGACCAATATTGAGCCAAATACAAGGCGCACTGTTGGTTTTTGACCAAATTAAAGGCTTTTAAGTCGTCTTTTTGTCTGTAAAATACGGTAAATGACTCCAAGTTCATACAGTCAATTTGAGCGGCACCTTTAATGTACCGTATTTTCCGCACTATAAGGCGCACCTAAAAACCTCCAATTGTCTCAAAAGCAGACATTGTGCCTTATAATCCGGTGCGCCTTATATACGGACCAATATTGGGCCAAATACAAGGCGCACTGTTGGTTTTTGACTAAATTAAAGGCTTTTAAGTCGCCTTTTTGTATGTAAATAAGGTAAATGACTCCAAGTCGATGCAGTCAATTTGAGCGGAACCTTTAATCTACCGTATTTTCCGCACTATAAGGCGCACCTAAAAACCTCTAATTTTCCCAAAGGCTGACAGTGCATGAGGTGCACCTTATATATGGACCAATATTGAGCCAAATACAAGGCGCACTGTTGGTTTTTGACAAAATTAAAGGCTTTTAAGTCGCCTTTTTGTATGTAAATACAATTCTTTCTTCTGCCATGCGGCCGAATCCCCGTCGCATTAGAGGGGATCTCGCTTTCGCAACGAGAAACACGTCGGAGCGGCCGCGGTCCGTCCTCGCCTCGCTGTGGAAGCTGGAGCCAATCCCAGCGACACGTCGTCCTCCGTCCTTATCGAGCGAGTCACATCTTTCAGTGTTTAACCTCAGAAGTGTTTCATCAGGTCTCGAGCCGGCCAATGGGAGGCTCTCAGCATCTCCAGCCTTCCAACCAGACACTCTTAGTGGCTAGCCGGCCAATCAGAGGCTCTTAGTGACTCCAGACGACCAATCGGACACTCTTAACCTCTCGCTGGCCAGTAAGAGGCTCTCAGTGACTCTATCCGGCCAATCGGAGGCTCTAGGCGTCTCCAGCCTTCCAATGGGAGGCTTTCAGTGTCAAGCCGGCCAATCAGAGGTTCTTAGTGACTCTACACAGCCAATCGGACACTCTTAGCCTCTCGCCGGCCAATCGGAGGCTCTCAGCAACTCTAGCCGGCCAATCGGAACTCTCAGCGTCTCCAGCCTTCCAACCGGACACTCTCAGCATCTAGCCAGCCGATCAGAGGCTCTCAGCATCTCCAGCCTTCCAATTGGAGGCCTTCAGTGTCTAGCCGGCCAATCGGAGGCTCTTAGTGACTCCAGACGGCCAATCAGACACTCTTAGCGTATAGCCGGCCAATCAGAGGCTCTCAGCGTCTCCAGCCTTTCAATCGGAGGCCTTCAGTGTCTAGCCGGCCAATCAGAGGCTCTCAGCGTCTCCAGCCTTCCAACCGGACACTCTTGGTGTCTAGCCGGCCAATCAGAGGCTATCAGCGTCTCCAGCCTTCCAATCGGAGGCCTTCAGTGTCTAGCCGGCCAATCAGAGGCTGTCAGTATCTCCAGCCTTCCAACTGGAGGCCTTCAGTGTCCAGCCGGCCAATCGGAGGTTCTCAGTGTCTCCAGGTCATGTTTTGGGGTCAAGTTTAACTGGTAACCTCCGTGTCGGCGCAGGCGATCCCAAAAATGAGTCACGGGAAACTTGACATGGCTCGACGCACTCCTTCAAGTTTCCGTCGCAGCGTAGATTCAGTCGTTTCGCCTCCGAAAGCGTCCTGATGTGGCGCGAAAGTCACAGAACGAGTTCCCACGGCGGGAACGATGAATTTGCTGGCTACGATTTTCACTCGCTCTTCGTTCGAACCGGCCGAACCGCCGCTGCCGCTATCCGGGGACGGTGGAAACAGACGCTCGCTCAACGCACACTTGCGGTTTCGCCCGCTCGGCATCGCAGCCAAAGGACCTGCTGACAGAAACCAGAGCCGCTCTAAAAACCGTGTAGAGTCGCGGCGAGTAAGTACCGATGGAGGACTGCCAACAGCCGCTTTTCCGCTAAAGTCACCGGCGAGCGAGACCTCCCGGTGGCTCCTGATGCTCGCCGGACGGGACTCACCGTCGGCTCCAGGAGCGACGCTCGTTCGGAGCCTCGGACAGAAACGACTTTTGTCCGACTAAACGCCGTTCGCAGCCACCGCAGCTGCCTGGCTCGCTGCGTGCCGGCACGTCAAACTCAACCCGCTGTCCTCTCGTGTCCCCCCCCCCCCTCCACAAGCGAGCAGCAGATGCCGGAGCGGCGGGTCGGGTGGCGCCGAGCCAACGGAGCCCGAACGGGCCCTCGCGGGGGCGGCAGCGGCAGCGGCAGCGCCGACGACGCTTAAATTGCTGTTTATGACTTAATTCTGAAGAGTTGCGGCGCAGCGGAGGAGTCACGGGACAGATGGTTGGGCCCGAGCAAACGAGCCCCCCCCCGCCGTAAAAACACCGCCACGCTAAACACATTGTAATTCATGTTGCTGCTCCGGAATAAGATTCTCTACCGGCCACAAACGAAAACATGTGTCGTCTCGTTCGCACACAAAGCGCCCTGGAAGGTTCTCGGCCTTCTGATTCGCTCGCCGATCGTCCCTGTCTCCGTCCCGACTCCGGTCCCGCTCGGGAGGAAAAATTACAAGGTCGGAGGGGGAAGGGGGGGGGGGATTAGCGTGTATTTGTCGGGGGATTTACGAGCGTTTGGACTGAAGTCTTCATGTGAGCGATCGGACCAGCGTTTGGTTTTCATGCGATGCAAAAAAAAAATAAAAGAGGCTCCGGTTCTTGAAGCCATTAAGATGAAATCCAAGCGGCAGCGGGAAGCACGTAGCAAATGCGGCTTCACAGAGAGAGAATTCGAGTCCGTTTCCGGCATCTCTGTTTTCACTGGTGGCACAGTTGGTTCGGCGCCGGCTGCGCTCTTTCCTGCCATCCAACGCGAGCGAAAAGGTCCAAATTGAACCTATTTTATTGGTTTTGCAAGTCGATTTACACCTGGAAGTTTTCTTGACATCATGGAGCGTCAAGGTTTTTGTGAAAAGCGGCGAAATCAAACGGAAAATCACTCACGAGTGAGCGGCTGTGGCGTTTCTGCGGCGTGGAGACGGGTGGCGCGGTTACTCCCGTTCGTCCAGATAGACGAGCGAGAAACGTCCTCGGCGCCGTTACTCCAAAACGAAGCGACGGGCGCACGGAGTCCGAACCACACGAGGTCGAAGCGGTGAAGACCAAGCAGCTCACAGGGTGTCGATACACCCGGCTTGCCGGGAGGCCCCTTGGGGCCTGCGAGGTGAAATCCAGGATTACGGACTTCTGTTCCGTAACTGACGATTGCGGCGTGTCCACAACCGAACAGCAGACGGCAGCACCGGCGCCCGCCAAGAGATGAGTGACGGCGAGTCGCTTTATGTGAACGAAGAAAACTGGTTTTAAATGTCGTGTTTTTACCCGGCAACACACGAAGGCCGGAATCTGATTGGACGGAAAAGAAAGCGCCTACAGAAAGAAGAAGAAAGTCGACAATCACTGATGGAACGACTTCACCGCCTTCATCTCGACGCAATCCGATCACTTTTACATCCCTCAACACTGCCCCCCAAAGTTTAACAGCGGTACTGCGATATATTTCTGTGATTCAAAGTTTCCGGAAGATCACTTTGACACAAACACGCTTTTTACGCTTAATATCGTTCCAACGAACCGCCGTTGATTCTACAAGTTCGAGGAGGAACAGCGACGCACTCGAACGCATCACGCCGTGACAGGAAGTGCTGTCTGAACTGCTGCAACTTCGACTCAATAAAACCAGGAAGCACTCGACTCGCGCTGTTGCTTTTTTCTTGTTTTAAGCAAGAATTTTTGACGTCAAACTGTTTTTTCTGGGGTTTTTTCCAACAAATTTTCGACAGTTTTTATCAAAAATGCTCCAAATTGGTGAGTTTAACGAGAGAAGAAGCGTCGAAGGTAACAAAAACTCACGGCTCCAGAAGACGTTCAGTGTTTCTGCAACATGTTGTCGTAGAAACACGTGTTTGTTTTTCTTCGATAGATAAAATCTCCTAAAAAAAGGTTGCAGGAAATGAGCTTCACGCTTTTATAAACGGATTAACTTATAATTTGGCTCTTGTTCCTCGTCGACCCCGCGGCCGCGTGGATGCAGGCGTGCAGAGCGAACGTGTTTCGGGGGTCAAACGTGTCGGTCTGCTTGCACTTTCAGCCCAGATTAGTTGGGACAACCGCCTCGGTGGAGAAACGGACAGGTTGAGTCCATCAAACGTGTTAAATTTGATTATATAAAGACGAGACCAGGAGAGGAACTCAACAAAACGAGTGATAGAGAGTCAAAACAGCTCCGAAAGCAAACAAAATGAATGAAATGAGAGTAAAACTCGAATAAAAAATGTATTCCTGCCAATTAAATTTCAATGTTTCATCAGCAATTTTATCGTTTCTGAAAAGTAAAACAAAAAAACAAAAAAAAAGGAATTTTTTTTAAATTATATATTTACAGAACGCCTCTGAAATGAGTTTCCACTTAAAGTAGAAAAGGCTTTCGGATCATTTTTGTGTTTTTTTTTTTCTCTTCTCGCCCCCGTTACTGTATATATTTATTCCATCAAGTCAAATTTGTCGGTAAGATTTGGAGTTGGGTCATTTAAGCGTCCTCTACGGCGAGCGTAGGGGTGCGAGTCGAGGAGAGGTAAAAAGACGAGGAGTGAAAAAATCCAGAAATTTGCAGGAAAATCATGGCGACTCATATTTGCTCCGACAAAAAAATGAGTTTCAGAAGATGAAAAAACGCGTCCGGGACGCGACGGGATCGTCCAGGTTGTCCCACGGACGTGAACGTCTCTGAAAGGACACACTTCACGCACACACACACGTGTGTGTCCTCTGAGGACGGGACCTGGACGCGCTCGCGGTCCGACGGCGTCCAGACCTCCACGCCGCCGGGACGACCTCGCGCGGCGTCCGTTTTGGAGGGTTTCCGAGCGTCCGGGGCCGAGGCTTCGCTGCTCGGCGGTAATTGGGCCTAATGACGCGCAGATTTTGCGAGCGGGGCCTTTCTAATGTGCGCTCCCCGGTCCTTAGCTCTAATGGCTGACACATTTCCAGCAGCTCACGTTGACGTTCCACTTGATGGCAAAACGGAGTGCAAATGAGAAGCACATTGGCGAGGCGTGAGAGGCGGCGTCCTGTCGGCGGAGGGGCTCCGTCAGGACGCGAGCCAGACCCGGAGGGGAGAGTCCACCGACACCTGCAGGCCGCTACGACGCAGCGAAGGAACGCGATCTTTCCGACCACAACGACACTCAGGGACAAACCAGCACCGCCCCTCCGAGACGTCACGTCGACAGGCGGAGGGTCAGGCAAAACTTTATAGTGAAGCCAAACACGGGACGTCAGAGTTTGTGATGTAAACATGTCCCCGACCCGGGGGGGGAACGCAATTTTGGGACATTTCTTCGCCGAGCTGACTTGATCCTCGGACTTGCGACGGCTAACGAGCTTCAGACGAACGTCCGGCCGGACTGAAGACAAAGAGACGGACGCGGAGGACGGAGGGGCGGAGCCTCCCGTCGCCAGGTGTCCTCCGAACAGGACCCCGTCTCGCTCGCTTCTGAAACTCTCTCTCCGATCTTTTCAGACTGAGTTCCAGTTTCAGTACGTTTTCATCACTCGCCGCCGCCGTCTCGGCCTTCATATGATGACACCTTGCTGTAAGAGCGCCGCCGCCGCCGCCGCCGCCGCATGCAGGAATACCAAACAGGTGCGATGAGACGCCGGCAGGTTTGAACACGAAGTGCGGCCGCCACTCTCCCTCCCTCCCTCCCTCCCTCATCCCATCGTTGTTTTTTCATGAGCAGCAACTAAGACTTTAAATGCTCTGAACGTTGAGCTAATCCACCATTTTTGGTTGTGGATGAACGCCAGATGACATCACTGTACCATCCATCCATCCATCCATCCATCCATCCATCCATCCATCCATCCTGAACAAAAACCCAACGTTCTGAGGCACCCCTGGACGTCGGACGTCTCTGTGACCGCCCGTCTCCCCGACTGCCGGTTACCTGCTCAGGTGTGAGGCTCCGCTGCAGCTCCCTGCAAACCTGTTGCCCTTCAAAATAAAACAAATCTTCGCCGCTTTGACTCGCGATGTCATCCCCACTCAGGCAGGTGATCGGACGTCCCGACGGAGCCGTAAAAAACCAACAAATCAGACGCCGCCGGACGTCGTTCAGAAGAAAAACAAGCCAACTGGCGTCGGCGCCGCGTTTCATCCCGCGAGGTTTGATGTTCGCCGCGATGTCTGACGTTCGTCTCGCTAAACACGAGAGCTGCAGAACATTCGGCCCGTCGTTAACGGTTACGATGTTTACGAAGGAGCGACGGACGAGGAACAGATCAGGCGTTCGTCGAGGGACAATCTGGATCCAGGGAGACAAAGAAGACCTGCGAACTTTTACTGTCTGTGTGTGTGTGTGTGTGTGTGTGTGTGTCTGTGTGTGTGTGTCTGTGTGTGTGTGTGTGTGCGCGCGCATCATTAAGAATCCACATCTGGGCTCCGCTCGCATCACGTGGAACCTGAGGAGGAACTGCGGCCGTTTGCGGTTCCAGCGGGAACGAAAACGAATGATTAATTGATTCATCTGTTTCTTTTCTCTCGGTGAAACGCGCGGTTGTAAACACGGTTCCTCGGACTGATAAATCCTGTCGGCCGGCGGCCGAACGCTTCCCGTTGCGCAACCCCTCCGGGAGTCGTCGCAGCGGGCGTCGGCGTTCCCGAGCCGCTCTCGAGTCCGAGGAGGACAAAACGGCGGCCCGTCGGCATCACTTTGCGTCTTCGCGAAGTGATGCAGACCCTCTCTGGGATTACTTAGGAATGCAAACGTTTATCATGGCAAGGAAAACCACTTCCAGAGGACGCGTTGCGTGTCGTCGCTGCCGGCTTGTTCGTGGTGACTGTGAGGTTTCTGCCCCGACGATCGCGTCCGTTCAAAGGGAAACGACCACGAATAAGATTCACCAGTAAAAGTCTTCAACTTGGGTGAAAACCAAGAGAGAGAGAGAGCTAAAAAGATCGCTTGGACGCACAGAAGTTTCCCTGGAGCCACAACGCACAAACGCGCTCCGGACATTCATACAGAAAAGTACCGAAACGGTTCGTTGTTCAGGAAATTAACAGAATTTCACGAAAACCATCAGGCTTCCTCTTCCAATCAGTAACAACCTGCATGAGAATGATCACAAAATTGTGTTAAGGAGAGCTGCACTCCGGCCGTTTAGACAGAAAAGTACTGAAATGGTTCATTAATTTTGACATTAACAGAACTTCACCAAAACCAACAGGCACACTGTTCCTGCCAGTGACAACCTGCATGAGAATGATCACAAAACTGTGTTAAGGAGAACTGCACTCCGGCCATTTAGACAGAAAAGTACCAAAATGGTTCATTAATTTTGAAATTAACAGAATTTCACCCAAACCAACAGACTTCTTCTTCCAACCAGAAGCAAACTCCATGAGAGTGATCACAAAAATGTGTTATGAAGAGCTGCACTCCGGCCATTTAGACAGAAAAGTACCAAAATGGTTCATTAATTATGACATTCACAGAACTTAACCAAAACCAACAGGCGCACTGTTCCAACCAGTAAAAACCCGCATGAGAATGATCACAAAACTGTGTTAAGGAGAACTACACTCTGGCTGTTTAGACAGAAAAGTACCAAATTGGGTAATTATTCATGAAATTAACAGAATTTCACCAAAACCAACAGGCGTACTGTTCCAACCAGTAACAACCTGCATGAGAATGATCACAAAATTGTGTTAAGGAGAGCTGCACTCCGGCCGTTTAGACAGAAAAGTACTGAAACGGTTCATTAACTATGACAATAACAGAATTTCACCCAAAATAACAGCCGCACTGTTCCAACCAGTAAAAACCTGCACGAGAATGATCACAAAATTGTGTTAAGGAGAGCTGCACTCCGGCCGTTTAGACAGAAAAGTACCGAAATGGATCATTTTTTGGGAAATTAACAGAATTTCACAACACCAACAGGTTTCTTCTTCCGACCAGGAGCAACCTCCATGAGAGTGATCACAAAAATGTGTTATGAAGAGCTGCACTCCAGCCATTTAGACAGAAAAGTACCAAAATGGTTCATTAATTTTGAAATTAACAGAATTTCACCCAAACCAACAGGCTTCCTCTTCCAACCAGTAGCAACCTGCATGAGAGTGATCACAAAACTGTGTTAAGAAGAACTGCACTCCGGCCGTTTAGACAGAAAAGTACCAATTTGGCTCAGGACGGTTGGAAGGTTGGATCAGCAGCTTGGTGGTGCCTTCGTGCTCATTAATCATCCGGATCTTGAAGCGATTTGCGTTTGGAGGCATTTTGATTCCTTCGCTGTGGTGTTCTTTTCTTCTCCGTAACACTTGTTTCGTTGCGGGACGAGTTCCAGCGAGGCTGGAACTCCCAAACACGGAGCGACGTCTCCGGCTGGCTTGAATCACGGCCCGCTCACGTGGCCACATGATGGTCTCCAGAGCCGGCCGGCCGGTCGGGAGCCTGCGAGGCCTCCGGGACCGGGGCCCTAACGAGACCACACAGCTGGGCTCCGGCGGGACCGGCGGACCCCCCGGAGTCAAAGGTTTCGGGGCTGGACAGGCTTCACCTGCCACGTCCTCAAGAGCTTGTGATCTTTTGGCACCTCATCTGGAAAGCCTGACTGCATCGGAGGAGCCCAGCGTTTCTCACCCCTGCTCCCCGTCACCCCGCCCCC
>JASSRZ010001292.1:0-10457 GCA_032164315.1 Malacoctenus gilli
ATGGTGGAAACACTGTTTATATGTTTCTGAATGGTCGGTTTCCCATTCAACCACAGTTGCACCAATCCAGATGTGCCATCCCAGGTGGTACAGATGGAGTGCCACATGTTTGACTTGTAGTCAAGTCCACTGAATTTGGAAATCTCCTCCAAAACGTGAGCCTCCAGGTTCTGATTAGTACGCTCCCATATAATCAAGAAGGCATTGCTATGGGAGGGCGAGGCCATAGAAAACAAGGTGTGGTCTCTTTTCAGGTCAGTGAAGGATCTGCAGGTATGCAACAATCAACAGGGGTGACCAAAGTAGCAATTAGAGATAACGAGGCTTTTTTATTAGGTTGTCCTGTAATCGCTACCTGTGACAGACGGTAAGAGCTCTGAATTCCTGTTTTGATGTGATCAGCTTCACACGAGCTCTGTCGTTTTGCACGGGGAAAGTGAACATTTTACCTGACAAGTCTGGAAAAGAAGGAGGAACAAACATTATCATCAATCATAGTAGTAGAAAGTCCATGACTATTCGCTGAGGCGGCTGGGATGTGAATCATTACATCCACATGAGTGCAACTGCAAACCTTTCACGAATGGTCGCATCAACATTCAAAACACACTGAGACCATTACAACACTGAAGAAGGAAAAGTTTGCCAAACTGTAAACACGGAAATTACGTTTGTGTCCTCGTTATTTTCAATCATGCATCTTTTGTTCATTTTTTCCTCTGAAAATTATGGTCTATAATGTTCATACCTGTTAACAGTTCAGTGAGTTCTGGCATTTAGTGAAGTCAGGCAGCAAATGTCACAGAATGAAAATCAGCTTCCATATTCACAACACCCACATTCAACAAAGAAAATCTTACAGGTGTTGCAATGACAAGACTGAAGAAGTGTTAAGACACCTAAATTAGAAGATAGAACAATGTACTTTAAAGCTGACACCACAGTTTGTGCTATTCAGATACCTTCAGTACTTGCAGCTCCGTTGGTCAACACCATCGATAGAAGCAGGAGCAGCACAGCAGCAGCAGCTTCATTTAATACCAAGAGAAGAATTACAAATGAATTTCATTAATATCTAACTGAATGTATTCAGTTGTTTCAAGTTATTTCAATGTGCTCAGAATCATTCAAGTGCCTTCAAATGTGTTGCCCTCATCTTACCTTCAAACTTCGGCCAGGGTTTGTGCGCAACCGTCAAAAAGGTTTGTTATTTCATGAGCAATCTTTCCTTCTCAATTCCTGCTTGCGTGTCTTCGTGTTTCCTTCCTTAATTCAGAAACTATTCCTCTTTTTTGTTATTCTTTGTTGCAGTCTTGCATCCCGTCTGGTTTTATGTTGATGAATTAACAAAAAATGACTGTGAGTTCACCCTCATAAACACAAGCCAATTGGTTCTGTGGTATTTTGCTTCTTTACTGTTGGCGTGTTTTCACGAGTTTTCATAACTAATCTGTTTCATAACCACGTCTGATTACAGTGGATTGCTTCAACCTGACTATGCAGAAATGCCCAAACTTTGTTTGAAAAAAAAGTGGAAAAAAAGCACAAAGCAAGGATTACTTTAATCACAGTCACATTTAGTCAACCTCTGTTTTTTTAACCGTAATAAATGGCATCTTCCATCCTTTATCAGCATTTCATTTGTTTCACTGCCTCATAGTTGAATTTTGGTTGCTAATGCTTTTTTCTCCCCCCAAAACATTTTGTCTTTTAATACTTGTTGACAGGGATATTTGTGTCATTTTAAACATTATTTATCTTTGTTGTAGTTTCTTAAATTTTATTTCCTGTTGTTCTGAAAGAGACAGAGGCCCTTTTTCTGATAATTTTGTAAGCAAGAACAGAATATACTAAATGATGCATCAATCTGATTTAAATACACTTTGACAAACTTTTTTTGGACAAAAATTTTCATGGACAAACACATAATTTTGTTGTTCTTTTCCCTACAATAAGCTGTATTATGTGTATGAGTGTGTTCACATATCATTGACTGCCAATGTCAGTAAAAATGGCTTAGAACTAAAAGATTCAATCATTTTGCAGTGAAAACAAGTGAAACACAGAAAGGCCCAAACTTTGTTTATTAATAAACCCAACTAGACAAGTTCACCAAAACACACAGATTAATTTAAGGATTAAACTCGCTCAAATACAGTCAAAGTCCAAAAATCACACAAAACACTCCAAGTCATTGAAGGTTGTTTTTTTTAATAGGAAGAGAAATAGAAAGAGATGACATCTTCCCCCTTTTTTTAAAAATTTTGCAGCGAACAAAAGAAAAATGAAGGAAAGCAGCATCTCAATGTGAAAGACATTAAGATGAAATTGCTTCAAAAAGCGACTGAAGTGCTGAAATCAATGATTCACAGGAGTTTTATCAAGTATCCGAAGCTCAGATGGTGGATGTAGAGGCCTGGACAGTCAGACAGAGTCACAGAGTCTCACATAATGGTGCATTTAACAATTTGCGTGACCTTTGACCTCGAAGTCATTTGAAAAGTATTCAGTAGTCTTTGTACCGCAAAACTGTATATCTGACTGCATGTGCATGGTGTTCCCCTCAAATTTAGAAAGAAATTTACACTTTTTTTATCTCTGTTGAGAGTTTAGTTGAAAGAGATTACTGACATTGTTTGTTTTTCTGTTCGAGCAACACTTTGTCCACGATCTGGTACTCCAGCGCCTTCCAGTTGAGCACGTTCCCTGGTGTGAAGCTGACTTCATCCACGTAGTTCTGAATCTCACAGCCAGAGAGGACATAGTCCCACATGTGGACATCGGACATCATCCCAACAAAAGCCTGTTTGCTGTCGAAGCCTCCACCATGGGAATCCTGCTCCTATACAGGAAAACAAGAAATTTGGAAAGCACTGAGAAAAATGAGGACTTCCTGTACACTTGAGACACAATCAGTCACATTTTCACCTTTGGTTATGGTGCGAAACCAAAAAATCCCTTCACCTGTCCAAGAACAATGATGGTATTTCCTGTAATGTTTAAAAAATTGCTGACGAATTTCCGCGTTGAAGGTGTCCCACTGAACCACAGCTGCGTAAGTCCAGATGTGGAGTCCCACGTGGTACAGATGGAGTGCCACATGTTCAACTTGTAGTTGAACCCTCGGAATTCTGCCTTCTGGTCGACGACGTGTGGCTCCATCTCACTGTTGGTGTCGTCCCAGAATAGCAGGAAGGCGTTGGAATGTGAGGTTGTGGACAGAGAGAACAGGCCGTGGTCTCTTTTGAGGTCCGTGAAGGATCTGCAGGTAGAACAAATCCACCGTGTGTGAGCTCAAACACTCAGAGACAGAGAGGATTCATCCTTTACGTTTTGCAACATTTCGTACCTCTGACAGACGGTCAGTGCACTGAATTCTTGTTTCGGCGTGATCAGCTTAACATGAGCTCTGTTGTTTTGTGCCGGAAAAACAAACATTTTACCAGACAAGTCTGAAAAAGAAGGGGAAAAAAAACAAAATATTCTTCATCTATGATATAAATGCCGTCATCAAAAGTAGTAGTCGTCAACTTAATCTATCAGCACGTGAGACTGATGTATTGAAGTCACTGAAACAGCACAACAGTAGAGTCCTGCTTCCCTTTTTTTGAGAGGCCATGCCTGCATTTCAAACTTACAAAACACATTGTAACATTGAGCAAGGCAGGAGTTTCAAAAATTTCAACACAAAGCCTGATTTGCTACTTAGATTCATTTCATTTTCATTGAGATCCAAGTAGATTGTGTTTTTGCAGCAAATATCTGCCGCCAAGGTACTAATTCCACATAAATACACCCCCTGGTTATGGAACTGTCTGAAGGTGATGGTTGAAACAGTGTACGTCTCAAATGAAACCATTCAACAAAAAGTCAAGGAATCAAGATTCACACACATGAGGTAGCAATGGAACATAATCAGATTTCACTGTCACAATCTGGAACAAAGATAGAAGAAAAAAACACCTCACTGTTTCTTTTGTATTATTTAAGAGGGAGAATTACTTATATTGACACTGTAATGCAAATACCTTCAACGCTTGCAGCTCTACCCGTCAACAGCACCAGTAGAAACAGAAGCCGCTTCATCTAAAACAGAGAAAAATTGCAGTGGAACTCAGTAAAACTTCTAAATTTCAGCAGTTAACGCTCAACATGGAACAGAAAGTCCACAAATGACACGATCTCTTCCTCCATTCAGACAAAGATTACTGAAGCAGAATAAACAATCGCCACCAATAAATTGGAAATGTCCTCGACCTACCTTCGATTTGAGGGCAGGATTTTGTGTGCAGCGCCGGTCAGTTCAGTTTGTTTAAAGCAGTCACTACTTCCCAGTCACTACTTCCCCAATCAAGCTGCGGTGCAACACGTTTCCGTCCCTAAATCAGACACTTGCCTTCTGTTTTTGTTGCATCACATACAGAATCCAGCCTGTCGATGAATCGCACCAGAATGAGCTGAGAGACGTCCACGTGTGGAAAAGATGTTGGTTCAGCAATACTCTGGTTCTCGTATAGATGTAAATATTTCTCAGGTGTTTGATTTGTTTCACAACCATGTCAATGTTAAGGCCAATGAGGATGATTTGAATCTGTTGGTGAAGAACTGTCCAGATTTTGTTTATTGGGAATAAAAAAAAAAGTGGTGGAAATGTGAAAAAATAGAAATAGAAAGAAAAAAAAAAGAAAAAAAGTACATGATTCGTCTTGCAGAATACTGACCAGCAGACATTAAATGACAGAAAACGCGAATAAAACTTTGCAAGCTGGGGAAAAATATTTAGGAAATACTTTTATGACATATTCCCAGTCTAACCTGTACAAAACTATAGCTGGATCCAGTTCAGCATCGTTATTCAATAACAGAAATAAACAGAAATAACCGACTTCTTGTGAGGGAATCGGTGCTTTGCAAAAGTCAAACAAGTCAAATAATTGCTTTTTTATTTTTTATTTTTTTGTTAAAAGGGTAAAACACATTCAAATCTGAAAGCAAACAGCTTTCTGATCACTTCATCGACTATCTCATGGCTGTATCATTTACGTCAATGTCGAACCTTCACTCTTGCATCCAAAAATGTTCACGTTTCTCTGACAGTGAAGTTTGATTTTGTTTCCAGTGTTCTGAATGAATGCACACTTGATTCATAATGAATGACAAAAGTGTTACGTTTTTTAATCGAGTATCTTTCAGTATGTGCGTGCGTGCGTGCGTGCGTGCGTGCGTGCGTGCGTGCGTGCGTGCGTGCGTGCGTGCGTGCGTGCGTGTGTTATTAGCCAACAACGTCAGCATAAGGAGAAAGAACAACTGGATTGACGTTTGATTATTTTATAATTGCAGTATCAAGCTAATTAAGTAAGGCAACCCTGTGACATCAGACATTTCATTATCAAATCTTTTATGAAGAACTGAAATGCAAAACAAATATTTGCTCTATTATGACAATAGCAGGTGAAGCAAACACAGTCGTCAGGCCTGCACAGAGGCAAGGACGACCCAACGCTCTCTCAGGTCAGGGCGAGTTTGATGAGTTTGACGTTTTCACCCCCTAATTTATGTACCATTTATTCAGTAAGCTCATTGTCCAACTCAAAAGATTTTTCACCCTTGGTTTTCATATCTGTCTGTTGATTGTCCCGTTGGAAGCGATTAATGACATTGCTTATGTTTCTCCTCAACCAACACTTTGTCCACGATCTGGTACTCCAGCGCCTTCCAGTTCAGCACGTTCCCCGGAGTGAAGTTGACTTCATTTACGTAGTTCTGAATCTCACAGCCAGAGAGGACGTAGTCCCACATGTGGATGTCAGACATCATCCCAGTGAAAGATTGTTTAATGTCAAAGTTTCCACCATAGGAATCCTGCTCCTGTAGGAAACAGAAGTTTGTGACAAGCTGAAAAGATGCTGTATATATCTGTAGATTTAAAATGGTTTCACCTTGAGACAGAATTATTCAGAGCTTTGACTTTTTCATGTTCCATATCTTTTTCGATGTTTACCTGTCCCACAAGGATTTTAACGTTTCCTCTGAAGTTTGATACGGTGTTGAAAAATTTTCGAATCGAAGGTCTCCCGTTGAACCACAGCTGCACCAATCCAGATGCGGAGTCCCACGTGGTGCAGATGGAGTGCCACGTGTTCAATTTGTAGTCGAGCGCTCGGATTTCTGTCTCCTGATCCAGGACGTGAGGCTTCATGTTCCTGGTATTTTCAGCCCAGAATATCAGGAAACCGTTGGGAATAGAGGGTGTGGCCAGAGAGAACAAGGCGTGGTCCCTTTTGAGGTCCGTGAACGATCTGTCGGTTTGACACATTCATCGAGTAAGACTTGAGTGAAGTCAATTTTCTTTGGTTGTGTAATTATACCTACCTGTGACAGACAGTTATAGCGCTGAAGTCCTGTTTTAACGGAATCAGCTTCACGTGAGCTCGGTTGTTTTGCACTGGAAAAGTGAACATTTTTCCCGACAAGTCTGAAAAAGAAGGACAAAAAACAATGTTGTTACGACTGTTGGTCGTTTGATGGTTATTAGGAGCTGTAGTTTAGGCTTCTGTGTGTTTGCTGAAGTAGCAAATTTGTGAACTGAAGTCACAACAACACAATGCAGGAGAGCTTATTCCATCCTGTAAACACAGTTAAACCAACAGAAAATATGGTGAAACGTAATAGTTGCTTAAATATCAACAAAATAATTTACTTTCAGATAAAATTGATTCAGATATGCTCAGATTGTGATACTCTGGATATGACGAAAATAATTAATTTTAGCAGTAATCCGATGCTTCCCACTTGTTTCTATTGTGACAGTGAAACAACAGCAGTGTTTAGTGATGTGTGACCATAAGTGTCTGAGAACTAAGCTCGTATTTTCTTTGGAATGGAAACATGCACGCTTCACTTTTACAACATTCAAGAGTTCAAAACAAACAAATCAACATGCAGAAATAACATTTTTGTTATGTTTTCTTTTTCAGTCTATTAGACCGTTGATAATGTAAACCTCAGCTGAGGAAGCCGTGTTTTAAGTGGTGTTGGTTTTGATTGTTTGCGTGTTTGTCGGTAAGCAGGGTGACTCCAAAAGGTTTTGACAGATTTAGATGAAATTTGCAGGATAGGTGAGAGGCGGCACAACGGATAAGTAATTCAATTTTGGAGTCGATTTGGTGATCAAAAATGGTTAAATAAAGAGGAATAAAAAGCAAATACCTTCAGCACTTGCAGCTCCATCTATAAACACCACCAGTGAAAGCAGCAGCAGCAGCAGCTTCATCTACAAGAAAGATAAAAATCAGAGTTGGATTCATTAAAATCTCATCATATACATATTGGAATTCGTGAAACAGAATGTCCACAAATAATGGAAAAAGACACTTCATGTATTCCTGAAAATAGTCAAAACAGCTTTGATTATGCTAAAATTTGTGAGATGGATTATTTCAAATCACTGTAAAGTTTGAAATTCCTCATTTTACCTTCCAATCTGGACCGGGGTTGGTGTGCAGCTGTGAACAGGTTAGTTGGTTGAAAGCAGTGTCTATTCCACCAGTTAAGCAGGCCTGTCGACGTGTTTCCTTCCTCAATTTCGACTTTCTTCTTCTTTTTTTGTTTTCGCATCTCACAGTGTCAATATTGCATTTTAGGTTGATGACTCGACAACATTGGCTGGGAGCCTTTCCCCATCGATTGGTCAAGAAACACTGAAGCAGACTGCAGACCCTCAATTTAACTGAGAGGTTTTAATGCTGATGTGAAAACTGGAATTCAGAGCATTGTAGTGATCCTTTGCGTTGCTCAGCTTTTGTGGTCCTTACGTCTGAAAGTCGTTTCAGTTTTCAGATCAGATATGCAGTTACTGTGGACTATTGGAAGGAGGGCCCGAACTTTGATTATTGTAGATTGCTATCACTGAGGCTCGGTTCAGTGCAGCACAAATTTTGCAAAGAAGTGTAGATTACTGGTCTCAGAGAAGAAAAAGAAGGGCACACCGGGACATCATATTTCTGATGACTTTTGGTTCTGTGTTGTTTTTTTCTAAACTTTACTTCCTCTTATGTCTCTTGTGGGGGTTTTTTTTCTGTTCCTCCTGTTTATTCCTATAAATTTGTCCCACACCCAATGCCTTCCTGCTTGTGAGGGCACTCCTGTGTTGTGTACCTCACCACACTTTATAGGGGGCTGCATGTTTCTTAGCTTGTCTCGGTGTCATCAGTGTCTCGATCTGTCGGCTTCTGTCCGTTTTTGTTCCTTTCCCCGCTCGGTGTTTAGTTTGCGTCCCAGCTTTGATCAACAATCGTGCAAACTTTGTGACCTTGAAATCCTTCGCCTGAAGAAAACAAAGCCACCTGCGATCACAGCTTATGCGTCAACATGAGATATTGCTAAAAAGAGAGCAAATAATTAGACAGGTGTGACTTACAGAGTTATTTTTCCTCTCATTAATTAGTTTCTTCTTGCGTCTGCTAAAAAGCTCAGTCGTTTCACTTGCAGCATTTCTTTTCGAATGTGATTATTTTTCATTTCTATAATGACTCGAGCAGGATTTATTGGATTGATCGACTTCAATTGATTTGTATTCCATTAGAGGACGTGTAGCCTTTGAATAGTAATTAATAAAGTCAAAGCTCTTTGAAACAGAGAAGTACTCCAAGTTATTTTATTCGTCTGGACTGATTTAATGCTGGAACGGAGAGTTGCAGCTGTGAAATCCTGCACTGAAGTTGTACATGTTCATTACGACAGGACACATCTTTCACCTAGCAGATTTTTTTCTTTTGGTTTTGGAGGAAGAAGTGAACAGAATCTGTGTATTGTTGAAATGTTGAGAGGCACCTGCTGTATGTGAGAAACACGTCTCGCGTTGGGCAACTTTCCATCTATGATGGATGAAAACAAGACTTTGAAGCTTTGAGGAAACGCACCTGTGTTAACACGTCACACATACAAAGAGAGAGAATATTGTGAACAAAACCTTTTCGGTTATTGCTTCACCCACTTGGTTATTGCGCCACAATCTGATCCATAAAGCGGAGAACAGATTCCAGTCAGTAATTACTTGTCAAATCAGTAATCATTTATAAAAAAAAAAAACATTGATCCAAGCTTTATTTTGATAATTTAACTTGTTTTGCATGGATATGCCTGAAGATACATGAAAACTCTCAAACTGACCTTGAGCTCGTCCTGATATCTGATTAGACGACCTTCATCCCTAATTTTGTAGTACTGAAACATCACTGCGCTGCCATGCTTCTAAAGGTCTTCTGCCTTATAGGTTTTTTTTCATATGCTGGTAAATTCAAATTTTAACTGTATTTCAGTTTTTCATTTACATTTTTTCACATTTTGATCGTATTTACACAACTGTAAGTATTTGTGTTTCATATTTTTTGCTTATTTAGTTTAGTCACACTTTCAAAGACTAAGTGATGTTTCTTGTCCATAGTAACATAGTTTTCAGTGTCGGTTATTTCAATCCTCTGTATGTTTTATACATAAAGGAAATAAATCCTGATTGTGATGCCACACACTGCTGAATCCGTACAACCCGGCCCCTCACAGACATTCATTTGGGCCTGCGGGTGGCAGGATGGGTCCAAACACTGTCCTATAACCCAGAGGGGAAGCTGGTGACACCCTGTTGATACGCCATGAAAGGTGAAAAACTGAGCGCCGTGTACAGCTAAAGACTCGTTGCGAAAAAAAAAATCAAAATTTGGAGGCACGGCACGCCCTGACATCAAACATGTCCACGGCCTCTGAGCCTGCAGCGGCTTGTTGTAGGTTTTGATGTGAGGATGTTCCGGCTTTGACCCTCAGGGTCCTTTCGCTCATGCCGGGTGGAGTGTGAACAGTTTTGGCTCACAGGGAGCTGAGCAGACTCGGTATCGCTGAAGTGACGCAACGTCGGTGGCGATATCATCCGGCACACAGGCCTCTTTTGGGCTACAAGTCAGTCGTTTACTTAGGTCGTTGGGATATTACTCTTTTACAGAATGGTGCCAAAATAAAAGAATGAACGTTTCTGGCCGAGAACACTTGAGCGAATTTATTTAAGTAATGGTTCCTTTTACCAGACTGTGTTGTGTTTGAGTGGTCGCCTGTCTGCCGAAAACACCAATCGGCAGGACAAGACGGTGAAAAACAACAAAGCCAGTTTGGTATTTCATCGCTAAAAAAACCCCAAAACATAGTTGGGCACATCTTACAAACTGGAAGCTCTAATGGATAATAGCAGCTTCAGCAATCAGCAATCATTGTGTTGCAGGACTGAACTGTTCAGGTCATTCGTCCCCATGGCAACAAGACTTTTAAATCCCTCATGATCACAAACTACTGACTGGATAGTGTAATATTATTTCATTTACTAAAGCAGTCATTAGTATCTATCTATCTATCTATCTATCTATCTATCTATCTATCTATCTATCTATCTATCTATCTATCTATCTATCTAT
>JASSRZ010001293.1:0-10452 GCA_032164315.1 Malacoctenus gilli
GTGTGTGTGTGTGTGTGTGTGTGTGTGTGTGTGTGTGTGTGTGTGTGTGTGTGTGTGTGTGTGTGTGTGTCTTGCCATATTCCCGCTGATGCTGAGGGCTTGTCAGTCATGAGCTAAGAGGTACACAGCAGAGGAGCACATCCATTTTTCTAGCCGTCGGGCTGTTAACAGACTGGGGGGGTTTGACAATGGGGGTCTCATCAATTCAGCAAAGAAAACAACAACTGTACCATGTCTCATTTATCCCCACACAGCCTGGCCATGTGAAGGACACAATGTGATGATCCAGAGGGAGAACGTTTGTTTAAGTGAAGGTCAAGAGAGAAATGACAGTCATTAAAAACAGTCGAAAGAAGAAAAGAAATCTGTCAGTAAGGACGTTTTGGCTTTCACCTCTGGTTGCCACCAGTGTTAGTTTTAAAAGTATTTGTTGAACTGAGACTTTTTATTTTGATATTTTAGGGTTACTTCCCATATGAACAACATGTTCATATGCGTAATCCTAAGTTATTTAACTGGAAATGTCCCCACATGGATTTTTGACATTTTTCCCCGGTTAAGTTCATGATCTGGGTTTGGAGAATCAGTGTGAAAGCTACACTTCCACTCTGAGGTTCTGAAACAGCCACTTGGAGGCTGCTGTAGAGTCCAAAGTTTGATTGTGGGTCAGGCCAGTACTGTGTGGAGTTTGCTTACCTGTGCTTGTGAAGATATCCTCTGGCTTCCCCCCTTCAGTTGGAAAACATGTTTGTTAGGTTAATTGGTGACTGTAATTTGCCTCCGTGTGCCTGTGTGTGTGTGTATGTGTGTCGGTGGTTGCCTGTCACTCTGTGTTATCCCTGTGTTGAACTGGCAGTATGTCTGTGATTTAGTCTGCCTTTCACTCAGCGTCAGCTCGGCTGTGATCCAGCTTCCATGACCCTAAGTTGAATTAAAGTGTAATAGAGGACGAATGGACGGATTTTCGAAACACAAGCCTGAGCTTCCAAATCTCATAATCTACAAATAATTGTGTGGGCAAGGCAATCTTTAGCTCGCTGATGTTTGGAGCATTCAAGGACAAATACATGTGATTTTAAGATGCCAACGCAGAAGCTTCGCATCTTCCTTCCGCATAAATACTCCATCAAGGCCAATGCTGCAGCCACCTACAGCCTCTGTTTGTGTGGGGTCTCCCTGGTTTTACTTCGGTCTCCGCTGGTAAATGCGCTCAGTCAGATTGAGATCAGGTGATTAACCCACCGAGCCAAAAGATATCCCACCTCTTCATGCAGGAAAGCCGCGTGGTAGCTTCGCCCATATCTCTGCGACTGTTATCGGACTCGGTAATGAAATGTTGTGATGTGGTGAGATTGGCTGCATTTCTCCACCTGGCCTCTGAGAATGCCCATACATCGCTCTTTATTCATGCTGCTGCTGCTGCTGCTATCAGCAGGGAAGCCATCGATAAATGCGGGCATGCCAGTCCCATAGGCAGCCATATACGGGCCTGTCAGATGGGTGGTGTGTTTTAGGTTTGGGGCAGCCTGTTTTTTTCTGCGCTCTGCTCTTTCCATCATTATGATTTATGATTAAGCTTTGCACTTTGGCTCCTTTTCTGTGTTAGCGCAGGACCGCAACCAGATTCCTGTGTTCGGTGCCCACGCAAGGATTTCGTCTCGTGATAAATCTGTGGACGTCGTTTTCCTAGGGTTGTTTCCCTCTGGTGGTCTCCCCCTTTTCACCGCTTAAAGAATGCTACATGCACCCGACGTCTCTGCAGAGCATCTTCAACCGGCTGTGCAGCCATAAAAATAAAAAAAAAGCCTTTGTTTTTCTTGGCCAGGCAAATGATTTTCTGCTTGTCCACAAGACTTATGCCTCCCCCTGGTGCACCAGGTCATTGAGGTTATGAGCTGCCATGCACTGGCTGATTGAGCTGAAGCGTGAGTCTCATGACTGCGAGTAGAACAGCAGCGAGAAAAGAATCAAATCAGAAACACGGGAAGCGACACTGTGGCAAGACGTGTGGATAGCTCACTGAGGCAGAAAAATACATGACAAGTGACGAGTGAGAAGATGTGCAAGTTGCCAAGATTTGATGTGAAAAACGTAAATAGTGTGATTAAACACGAGTGAAATAAAAATCCGAACCTGCTTGATTCATTATGTAGCAACCTGTTTTTATTTAACCGGTTTATCAAACGGCACTGTGTATGCACTCTCCAGGTAATGGTGATTATACGAGAGATTTGCCTCATAAATCTTACTTCAAAGTGTGTTTCCAACATTTCCTTCCTAAGTGATCGTAATTAGACACTAAAGCACTGAGGTCCCCTTGTGTTTTTTTTTTAAATTTTATTTTAGCTGGTAGCTGAAAGAGCAGGATCAGATAACACAGGGTGTGTGCTTGTGTGTTGGCAGCACATGTGATTGTTGTCTGTATTGGCTACCTGGCAGTGATAATAGCTGTCATAAATTAACAGTGGGTTTTCATAGGGCCTGATAGCTGGTTAATCAGCTGTTATATTCCTCCCAGGGGGGTTTATGAGCTCTCACAATTATTATTTCAGCTGATTGGGTGCACCTCTGTGTGTGTGTCCATGCACCCTCATGCTGTGTAACTTTCCTATACCGCCTTATAATGACTGTAATGTTTTTGAATAGGTCCATAATTCCTCTCAGGGTGCAACCGCAGGCGCTTGTCTGGCCCTCTTTAGGGAGACCGGAGTTCATTTCGCTGGAAAAAAAATGCTTCATTTGGGCCGGTGTGCATGCGCCATCAAACATTGGAGGGGATAGAACGAGTGAACCGTGGTACCTATGGAAAATATGGGACTCAGTCTCCAAGCCAGTGACTCCTGAGGCCAACTGTGTGCTGTTTGTTCACCATACTGGATACTGAGAACAAGCCAGGTGAAAAAAGAAGACTTTGGTTTTTGGTTGGCGCTGGCTTTTTTCGGAAGCAGTGTTGCCAACTACTCAGTAAGGAAAGTTACGACTGGCGGTCCTGAAAGTCTTCAGAAGTTACAAAAATGTATTTCTCAAAGTCAAAGAAGAGGTTACAAACAAAATCACTCAGACTGCATCCGAGCATCTCCAACTGTTATTCATTTGTGACTCGTACCAGAAATATGCCGACCTGAGCTTTCTTATTCCTCATCCAATAGAAACTCATCCAGCTGACTGCGATTACTGAGCCATTCAGCCTGTTTGCTGATGTGTGCTTTTTTCCAGACTTCAACTCAGTTTTTTTTTTTCATTCCACCAGTTAATTCAACTCGCTTCTGTAAAAGCTACATATGTTTACAATGTGCACTCTCCTACATTTGTTTATTGCGCAGGTGCTCGTGTTTATGGATCCTTTCCTCTTGCCCGTTTTCATTTGCTTCTGATTTGTATGCTAATCCCTTCGTTTGAGTGCAAATGCACCTGTGGGACACATAAATGCAAAGAGAGAAGAAACTGGAGTGAGATTTGATAGTAATTTATTCGGCAAAGCGCTAATTAGTGGAAGAGGGAGGAAGTGACACGGGTACAAAAGCGTATACGGCCGCTCGATTTGTATTCTGTCGATATAAGTATACATCGATGCTTTTCCTTACACATATAACACATTGACTCAAAAACTGAGCAGATTTGAAAATATTTGTATTATATTTTGTTATTTAGTCTATAAAATTTGTCAGTTCCTTTTGTACTGCTCAATGTGAGACTGAGAAGATTATTTCATTCAATGTAATGACAGACTGCAGAAAGGATTTATGGTAATTTCTCCACAATTCATTTCCTATAGTTTATGTATGGTTCCTAACAGCTCACTGTATGTGAAAACATTAAAAGCTGTAAGCATACCACTCATAGTTTCATCTGTTTAAAGATATAATTTATCAGAGGGAGTGCTTGCAAATACTCCCACTCATTAAACATAAAACTGCGTGCCTGTACGCACACACCGGCTACACATTCGTCTTCATTAGAGAGTGATTAGGAAATGAGGCCTGGGGGTGTTATTGGGAGTCCTGATGTGTGCCTCTGATGTCTCTCTTGTCTGTTTCCAATCAGGACATACAGCCCTTTTATCTCCGCCACTAAACTAGATCTGCTTTCTTGTGCCTGATGTTCAAGTGACCCTAAAATCACATTAAATGTTGCTGACATCAGACCAGACAGGCCGCTGCACTCAGTTTCACTGGGACCGTTTTTGTGCGAGGCCTGTTTGTCTCCGGAGGTCTGACTGCGATGCTTTTCACGCCGGCTCGGATGCTTTGCAGACAGCTGAAGTTTAAACTTGTATTTTTCAGTAGGTTTGTATTTTCCAACAGCACAAAGGTTAGTGGCAGCATGGGAAATGGGAGAGCTCAGAAAACTATTGCTGTCATGTTTTGGATATCTCGGTATTACTCACAATATTTGAACCACCTAAAAAAGCAAGGAATTGGAAAAGGCTCACAAGATGGACAGTTGAAAGTGTTGAAAGACAAATAAATCTGTCTGCCTTCTAAAGCATTGAAATTTTAAAGATACAGCTGGAGCAAAGCACCGCAGGTCACAGCTGCACAGATTTCAGGGACAAGGGATGCTATGATTTTTCCCTCCATTTATCCATCCATCCAAGCACCAAAGCATTCATTGTCAAATCAGTTCCACCATTCATGGTCTGCTTTAGTGCAGCTTGAGATTCTTGCAATTGGGAGTGAGCAGAGTGAGCAGTGTGAGCATTGTACACCCCGAACCGATCTACTCCATCACCCTGGCATGCGTTCACACCTGCAGCCAAAGTGGAGATGCCAGTAAGCCTCACAAGCATGTGTTTGGATTTGGGGGGGCTTCAGTACTCTGGAGAAAACGGCTCATGCGAGATTTTCATAGGATTCGGACCCCCGCTCCGGCTATGAGGTGCGAGCGGCCAAGTTTGGTCGTGTTCTCCGCATTTTTCCAAGATGTAAATCCATCCTAAACGAAACAGGGAATTCAATGACGAACTGAGCTTGAACATTGAAAGAAATTGAACTAATCTGTTCTTGGATTGTATTATTTTTACATGAGGGACTTGGCATTTTTTAAACAAAATCCCTAAAGCACGGTCTTTGACACTTTTTTTTCTGCTGGCTATTTCTTAATTGCTTGAGAGAAAGTGTCTGAAATTATAATTACAAGCATGCTTCAGTTATTCTTGTCTGCCTCTGTGGAGGCAGCATGTCTCTGAGGAAATGCATGTTAAGCTCACAGAGCACCCAAGGAGATTTAGGCAGCAGTTTTTTTTTGTTTTTTTTTCTATATGTTTATTTTAATGGTCTGGCAATCACCATGTGTGTGTTATCAAGTCAAACACATGCACAAATAGACACAGAAGTACACAGTGTAACTCTGGCCCCTGTTTGTTCTGAACAAAGTGAGTCTTCTCTTCGTTTTCTCCCAGACTGCTGTGCCATCTATAACGTGTTTTGACTTTGAGGCATTCTCACTCTGTTTATACACTGCTGCCCAATTTCCTATTCATATTTGATGAATCGTCCTGCTTAAATGATAGAGGTAATTGTGGCTGCCTGCGAGCTTTGGCTCCGGTTCAACAGCACAACTGGAGCTGCCTGAAGCCCACACTCCTCTGCGAGAAATGTGAGTTCCAAGCAACGTCGGACCCATCAGCATAGAACAGAGTTTATGCTGTGTTAACTTTGAGGTCTGATTTATCACGCTGACTTAGAGAGAAATCAAAAGCTTCAGCCGATGTGCATCAACCTGAATTTTTCAGCAGGTCATCTGAAGTTGAATCTCTTCTGTGAGCTGACTGTACACGATGTACAGTACCTATGCATGGTTCACTTACAAAATTACAAGAATTACAGCCACTCGTAATGTTGTCATCGGAACATTACTGTGAAGGAAATGGAGCCTGATGCACATGGTAATACGAGTGCTGATTGGATTGGATGCATGGCTAAATCTCATCAAAAATTGGTGCACGGCACAGCACACATGATACAAGTCATGCAAGTGAGGACAAGTTTGTGTATTTAAACCTGGACGGCACTTTAACAGCACACAAGCTGAATGGAGTTCGTTCAGTTCACGGCGAGAGTTATTGCGTTGACAAACATCTCTCAGTCTCAGTCAGTCTACACTGAGGTGAGGCGGTGACAACATCCAAGGATGATTGAACGAGACAAACTTTCTTTATCACCCGGTTGTCGTTCTTGAACTGATTTGGAAAAATTGAAATGAACTGGAGAAACCGCTATTTCACAAGAAAATACGTTTGAATGCTGATGCTGAAACTGTCAGCGAAGTGCTTGAAGTTAAAGATGACAAGCTAAGCTGAGTCCAGAATGTTGTGAAACGTGAATTTTGTTCAACATTTGAATCAGCATACAACCAAAGAAAATAAACCATTCCAGAAAATGTTGCTGTACTGACAACAAGTACAATTAGCATTGTTGTTTCGCATCAATATTTGTGAAGAAAGTGGTGGAGAAGGATCTCAGTTCTGTGAATTTTTCCCAGCGTCCGCACAGCCAGATTAATGGTAATCTGTGCACAATAAATCATTTTTGATGAGCTGAACATATATTCTGAAATATTTATTTCGAAAGCATAAGCAAAGTATTCTGTCAGCTCTCCAAATGATTATACAAATTCATCCAAACAGTAAGTTCTAGAGGAGCTTAATGTCGCCAATCCTTGAAAGCATTTTGCACTCAGTCTTGTATCTTCCAGTGCGGCTGCTTTCTCACCAGCGAGCTCATCTCCAGCAGGTTTTAATATCAATTTGTCATCATTAACTCTCATAGGATTATACGGATCCTATCCCAGCAAAGACTGGCTGAAGGGTAGGACCTGACACACAAGACAGGTTGCCAGTATTTCACGGGGCGTAAACAGAGAGATTGGATACATGCCCATGACTACAGGCAATGTTCTTTAACCATGTAAGCTAATGAGTATACCTTTGGATAGTTGAATGACACCAATGTACCTGAGAAAAACCCAAGCAGAGATTGAGAGAACATACAAACTATTGGCAGGGAGGCTCTGTCTCTGGGTTTTTCCTCTTGTCTGACCAGGAGCCGCTCTCCTCGACTCAACATCTGCCACCAGATGCTTTGTCAGATGACACGAGTTCAGATGACAATGTAACGTCAGCTCCATATTTTGGGAGTGAGTCACAAGAACGACCCACCCACACTGAAGGGGGACATTGTTGTTGAGGAAAGTGAAAAAAACAAGTAGAGTTGAGCTGATCAGCGGGAAGTACAGTTCAGAGGGAATGAGTGCCATTTGTAAGTTGAGAGTTCAGGTTATTACTCCGTCACATCGGCAATAATTTGTGCCTGTAAAACTGGGTGATTCAGTTACAACTGATACAATGATGTGAAGTAAATCAGTCATTAAATGAAAACAATTGGGGCTGTTGTAAAGAACATACTATGGAAAATATTGGATGGATGGTGTTTATATCTTGAATGGATTGGGCTCTGTTGGTCAGTTATCATTTCGATTATGTCACTCAGCTCTGTCTGCCATCAAACACACAGTTTGTTGCCACACTGGTCTGAGTGAGTGACATGTTGATGTCGGCGACGTGCTTGAAATAGAAACACAAGATGAGTTTTTAATGAGAATGTGCAAGAGTCCAGCGCTGGCGACGACCAAGCCAAGGGCTGTTACATAACGCCATTATTGTGTTCATGTATAGTGTCATTTTTCATTCTATGGAGCCAGGATTGGAGTGGTGGGACTCATTGCCGCCCATATGTTTCTTGGATCACTTCGTTAGATGGCTTTCCAGCTACCTTTGTTAAGAGCGGATACGCTATATATGCACTGCACTCTTGAATGTTGGTGCTCCCACTCACACGAGAAGCCGAACGTTTCCTACCACAGAAACTATCTGTGTTTATTCTCCTGTGGGACAGATTGTACTTTTCTTCTCTCATTAATTAAGACGAGAAAGAGGGTGTCCGAGCGGGTGTGTGTTGGTGGGGAAGGGGGGGGTGTGTGTGTGTGAGGATGAAACAAAAGAGTGAACTCGAGGGGAGTAGAGGAGAGGACGTGCTGTGAGCGGCAGTGAATCATAAGCTGGTGATGAGGGCTAATGAAAAATACTTTGAGCTGAAATAAAGATTGGACTGGAGACAAGACACTGCGAGCGGCTGTCTTATCCACTTCCTCTGTTGTCATTCTTCCCTCGTCCTCCCGCGTTCTCCCTCCCATTGTCAGAAAGTCCTTGCATTCTCCGTTTCTGTCCCTCCCTCTATTTCTCCTTCTCTTTGAAGGCCAGACACAGATAATGGAGAAAGTAGAAGCAAGCAAGAATTGAGGGTTTCCTAATACCCGCGGATGACTGATTGTATTTTTTCAGGCCTGTCGACCGGGCTCCACAAATTTAATTAGCTCAGAGGGAAAACCCTTTCATTACTATTAGTATTAATACCTTGAATATTGCTTTTCTCCATTTGCAGAGAGGAGCTGCGCTCAGCTTGGTCGTGTGATGTGGCTCTCAACGCACTCCTGTTTCTTGATCTACTAACATCTATAATCCTGAACCACAAACAGCTGGGACAACGTGACATGTGAACAGAAAAAAACATGCCATGAATTCATATCATCACATTTTCACATTTTACTTTACAACAGAACAAAGAAAACAGGGATATTGCTGTTGTCCAATTTAGTAAACTTGGTCCTGTCTTACTTTTCAAATCCTGCAATTTTGTCTCTATTGAGACCAAATATTTACATTGTTTTTTATTTGTTCCTTTTTATTTGTTTCTTTCTCCACACGTACCAAATTATTTCTAATTCAGATTGTAAGAATCCAATTTTTAAAAGATTTTTTATGGGAATTAGTCGTCATTACTTTACAAACTCACTATATTTGCATTGATACAGCAAAGCATTGACACTATTTTCTTTTCTCCTTCTGGCAGACTTGTTGCATTAGTGCAATAACATGCTTCTTACGGTATTGATTTACAGCAGCCAGCAGGGCCAACGCTCTCCAAGCCTCCAGCCCTGCACAGAGGTCAACGCTGTGACGCATGTTGCTGTCCTGGATATTTACAGGAGAGGCTAAATTAGGAAGTCAGATCGTTCCCAGTGGACAGGTAAATAGACATAAGAGCCAATTCATTGTTCATTATGAACTCCTGTTGGTCTGGATTACCTGGCGCGCTCATTCAGAGCCCGCACCCTAATTAAGACAGACCTAATAAGCAAAGTGTGTTTTCCCACATGCTCCTGCCTGACACCATAAAGATAACAGACATCTGTTGTTTTCCCATCAAAAAAGGAAGGATCTGAGCTTCTTGGTTACCCCTGGATGATGTGTCATGAAACAAAGTCTTTTCCTGTGAATGGGGAAAGGAGGTGCAGCCGATTCATGGTGGTTTTCACTGTTTCTTGTGTCGCTAATCTTCATAGTTGAAACAAGAGGAAATGTAATGCATGAGGAGACAAAAGAGGAACCGGTTAAAAAGTTTAATTTCCCAGCTGTCAGGAGCAAACCAAGCTAATTAAACTTTACATCTCGTGTAACACTTTTTACATATTTCATTAAGGCGATTGGCGACGGAGAGAGAGGCGGTGGGGTGGTGGTGGTGGTAGATGGTCCTCCATCATTTAAGCATCCCAAGAGTTTTGGGTTTTCATAGTCTTCCATCAAGAGCACATTCAGACTCTTTACCAAGGGACAAGCAGGCTGTCCAATTTGAACACATCCAGTTTAAAATGTTGGGGGATTTTTTTCCCTCCTGCATCTGATCATTGAAACCAAAGGACATGTTTTTGTGGGTTTAAACACTGCAGCTCAAAAAATATTTTTAGCAAATAATTAACTGAGTTCTGAGCTACACAGTTTAATGCTTCTACATTTCTTCAGGCTGTAATTGAAATAGGCTGGTTTCAGCCCTTTAATTACCCATTTTAATCATTCATCAACTCAGTGGTTGAAATGACCATCTAATGAATTAGGCAGATCTATTATCCAGTTAAAAAAAACCCTGCTCATTTGACCTATTTTCGAGGGAGGGAGTGTGTTTGTCTTGACAAGTGCCGGCCGATTTGTTTTGGTTTTTCTGGAAAGCGAGAACAGTTTGTCCCATGATGAAAGTGTCTTGTGTTGTGGCGAAGATCACATGGCAGTTTCCAAACAGGGACGACAGCCTGTGTGTCTGGCTGTTTTCGTGTTTTTGTTCACAGCCTCTGCAGCTGCGAGCGAAGCTTTTCTTTGCTGAAATGTTAGAAGTTGGACGTCAAACAGTGACAGCTTTAACAGCCATTATTGCTTAGCTACTGCCATCCCTCGCAATCAATACGCTCAAATAACACATACTTTTGTCCGTGTGGGGGGGTAGTTTTTTTTATAACCTCCTTATGGGGGGTACTTTACTGCGAACTTAAATGTGTGTGTGTGTGTGTGTGTGTGTGTGTGTGTGTGTGTGTGTGTGTGTGTGTGTGTGTGTGTGTGTGTGT
>JASSRZ010001295.1:0-10443 GCA_032164315.1 Malacoctenus gilli
GGTGTTTGAGAAAAAGAGCTTGATCAATTTCTGTCATTGTGGACTTGCATACGAAGACAAAGACATCCAAAAATGTGTGTAACAGGGCCACTTTAAGGAATCTGCTCGTGTTCACAAGCAAAAAGTCTTCTTCCTTTATGGTCTCTTTATCAAATGAGCGTCTGGTGACGTCGGACGTCGTTTGTGTTTGTTTTTTGGGCCTATCCAAAGAGCTGATCTCTGGGTGAACTCCTGCTGACCTGGAGGATCCTCTGGGGATCTGTGTGAACCCGCCGGACCCATAGCTGAACGCTGCACCAGCAGGAACAACTTTATTTATAGCCGCGCAGTGCAAACTGAGTGAAGAATCGACGAGCTTTCCTTTAAATACCGGGTCACGGGGTCAAAAATCGTGATTGCGGACAAAGTTGATTGCAGATTGCTCAACGGGGACCTCAGTCACCATGCGTTTAAAAGATGGAGGTGTGTGTGCATGTCCGCGTGTGTGTGAAGCCTCCTGTTGGCCCATTCATCCTCCTCCCGGCCTCTAACTCTGCCCAGATGTGACCGCTACCCCTCCCCGTTGTTCATCTGGTGCCTCCGTCCACGCTGCCCATCTTTCTTCCCTTCTTTGGTAAAACCTTCCTCCTCTCTCACTCTCTCATCACCTCTTCTCCTCGCGTTAACCTCGCCTGCCGAGTTCAATCGTCACGGGGCCCGAAATGTAACGTATGGGCCGCGAGAGCGCGCGCGGAGGGAAAAAAAATGCTCGTCACGGTTTGGCGACGGCTGACGAGACTCGTGTTCAGCTCCCGGCTCCTTGAATCGCAGTTCGGCTGCGGACGCGAAAAAATGCCCGCGCATACGGGTGACGTCCCCCCCGTGTTTATGCTGTGCGTTGCCGTGGTTACAGGTCCGCTGCTGCGGCGAATTCGGCTAATTTCCCGTTCGACGGAAACTCATCCTCTATCATCTGGCAGGCGTTGGCTTGTTGTGTGCAAACACTTTAAACATGTGGTCTTGTGTGTGTGTGTGAGTGTTTACGGATTAAGTCATTCTCATCTTCGAGCCCACAAAGCGCTCGCAGATCTGTGCCGCAGAAAAGCTGCACGGAGGGCTCTGAGGGCAGAACGGCCTGGGTGTGTGTGAGAGATTCACTGTGTGGTGAAACGGGCTCGAATGGTTTGTTTTTGTCGCGGTTTTCGATGATTTCTTAACGTGTTTCACACTTTAATGACATCAGCAGAAACATTTTTCACCTCCTAAATATGGCAAAAGCAAGTTTTATGTTAGATGTACCACAATGAACACATGGAGGCCTTTTATTAGAGTCACATCACTTAAATCTTTTCATGAGTAGACATAAAAAGACTTCTTCACTTTATTTATATTTGTTTAGTGTGTACTTGGAGTACCTGTTCCTTTTTTTTTTTCCAGACACAGACAATGAGCGTCTGTCATCAGCGAGGTTTTCCCTGTTACCTGTGCTGGAAACTCCCGATTCTCAGTTCTCCCATCAACACTTTGCTGCGACATGCACAAATATGCACCCACGCGCACTCCACTGTGGTCCCATCTGCCGCCTTCTGACAACGCTCACCAAGCCGTTTCTTTACAAAAGCATTCCCAAAGACCTTTTCGCCCCTTTCGTGAACTGCCACTAATTTCTGACTCTGGCTGATACAGTTAGACACAAAAATACCCAATATTTGTTCAAAGAATGTGTAGATTCACACCTGAACGAGTACAGGAACACATTTAGGCTAAAATATGGTTAATTCCTCTCATGTTAAAAACTACTAATATAAATAAAGTTTAAGAAGCCACGGTGAATCGGTCCTTCTGCTGATATAATGTTTGGGTTGTTCCTGTGCTGTGAAGTTTCCATGAGACACTGTGCAACTGACAGAGTGGCAAACACAGGAATGACGTACTGGAAAAGACGATTTTCTCTCAGTGAAAACGCTGCGATATCCATTAAATCAGCCGTAATTGCTCCAATCAAGCACAGTTTACCCGGCGGTTTAACCAGAACAATGACGGCACACGAACACGTCTCGTTTGCCATCAGGAGTCACGTTAAGCACAGTGCGCCAGAGGAGCTGCGTACGCACCCCGCTGTGGGTCAGTGGTCTGCTTCTATAAAGAAACAAAAGGCCTCTAATGACTCTAATGAACTTAATACCCATTTGGATCTTGTTGAGGTTGTGTTCTGTGGTTTCAAACATGAGACCACCCTTTCCTTCAATCGAGCCTGTGTCATATCCTCTCACTGTTTATTCCTGCTCCCCTCCACCTACTTTATCTTGAGCTCTTCCCTTACAGTTGGAGTGGTTGCCACGTGGGAGCATCTTGCGCCTTCCAGCTGGTGTTCCTCTGATTCGAGCTCATTTAAAGTTTACATCAGACAGATTTCCTCCCGGGATTTGATTCAGGTCCAAACTCGTCCCGTTTTTTTCCTTTCAGATGTGAACTGTCATCTCGCTTCACCTTGAAGGCGAAAGAAAACACACTTGAGTCTCATCTGTATGATTTCTTTGCTCCATTCGATGCGTCCAGGACCAGAGGCAGAGACGCAGACTGGCAGTGTGATGGCGCTGCCTCCATTGTTTCCTCAGGACCTCCATCTTTCACCCATCAAGGTGGTCTTTCTTGCTTTCAACGACTGATCAGAGGTCGCTTTTGCGCAGCAATCTCTTGACCTCTTGCCGCATGGTGTCAAAAAGCCAAATGAAGGAAACGAGATAAAGATCAGAGGGCTAAAAAAAGCTGTTGAGGAATGGCGACGAGTAGATTACTTCCAATTCACAACATAAAAATGGTCAAACACAGACTGCGGCAGACTTTAGGTCCTATAAAACACACAAAAAAATCCAAAACTCAGGGGACATTGATGGCAGGGTGACAGGAACATCTTCTGAGCAAAAAAATCAGAGACATGTTTCCTCTCGTTTGTGTTTCTTTTTCTCTGTGACGAACAGTGTTGGGGGTAACGAGTTACTTTCGTAACGCGTTACTGTAATATATCACGTCAGGCAGTAATGGTGTAATATTATGCGTTCCGAACTATATTTTGGTGATATTATTACATTTACCAAGTCAGGTAATGTGTTACAATCTGAGCCGTTGGTTTAAAAAAAAAAAAAAAAGCATGCCCACATGCTCACACACAAACACACTTAACTTTTTTTTGTCAAAGCTTGTGTGGCTCAGGGCCGGATTTAGACAGCCCCACAAGGGGGTGCAGGTAGAATATCGGGGGGGGGTAAGTGTGGTCATGCCGCTTGCACAGTCGGAAGATTTTGGGGGGGCAGTCACGGCATTGGGGGGGGGGGGGCATTGCCCCTCCGTGCCCATGCCTACATCCGGCCCTGGTGTGGCTGCTCTTCGTTACTCAAGTGCTAATAAATGAAACATAGAAAAGGAGTTTGTGTCATGTCATGTAAAGGTTTTGGTTGTTTGTGGTGGTGAAAGAAACTAAAACATAATTGGTAACTCATTACTTTACACAAATGGTAATATTGTAAAGAAACTTATGAGTTTCAAATGAAAGTAACCTGTGAAAGTAAATATATTACAATTTGGAAGTAACTTGCCCAGCACTGGCGATGAACCATCGTCAGGATTCTGAGCACTGACGGAAGCGGGAGTGAATCAGCAGAATGAGGCCGGTGGTCTTAAGTCAAGGCTCTGTGCCAGCATCTGAAAGTCAACACTGGTGAGAAAGCAGCCTCTGGCACAGAGGCCGCATCAGGAGCGTGGACCACCCGCCTCCGCCGCCGCTGCCGCCTGCTCTCATACGAACAGGTATTTTTAGCAGCTTGAGGGGAAACACAGCCGGGATCGTACCACGGCTTACTTGATTGCTCAATGTTGTTCTCAGGCTTTATCCCCCCTTTACTTTCACAACACACACACACAAACACGCACACACACACACTAACACACACAAACACAGACACACACACAAACACAGAGACACTCCTACGTCCAACATTTATTGTGTGTTTTTCCTCATGAAAAAGCACATTTATTACACTTTGAAATGTATTGAACAAAGGCAATTGAAAAATGATCAGTTTTGTTTCTATTAATTTTCCCCCAAAAGATTTTTGTGACATAAAATGACAAAATCAAAAAATAACAGCAAATATAAATCAAACATAGAAATTACATTGATGGATTTAACTGACGAACTTTTCAAATATCACGTTTGTTTTTGTAACTGTTGTGTAAACTCTTAGTGAGGATTATGATTGTGAAGGCTTACTCCTTCACTGCTGCTTGGTCTACGGTTGAGAAACAGAATATAAGGCAGCAGACTCTAAATCCTCACTGCTCAGACGACAAATGCCCTGAAATAAACCTGCGAGTGTTGCTATTTTGAATTATGTCATTTTCGTTTGAAGTCCGCCTGTCGAAGTGGTTTGGAAATATAAAGCAATGTTGCACCAACATTTTTTCTATGACTTTTGGGAGGTCTGTGATCTGGGCTCACACTGCGAGGGGTCCAGGGTTCAGTCCCCCCCGGTGGGGCCTGTCTGTACCGAGTCTCGGAGTTGTTTGGGTTTCCTCGCGGTCCCCCCAGAGTTAAAATTAGATGATGCTTCTTTTTTTATAAAGTGCAAGAAACAGATTTTTACAAATTCTAAAGGAATGTTTGATTTTGTTAGAGTACTTACGTGCACTGAGTCAGTACTCCATCATAATTCCCTTTAGAGGACCGTTCATATCAGCTCATGACGTCAATGAACAATAGGCTCAAAAAGACCCAGACTGAACATTGCGAAACAATCCTTTGTTGCATTGGTTCTTAAACAGAGAGGGTAAGATTATTCCTGAGGTAGATTCAAAAGTCCTGCAGCCAAACGCTGCAGCTGCCTCTGTCCAGCCTGGTGGCTGTGGAGGGGCAGTCTGCTTTTATCTCACAACTTCCAATTTTGTCAGTGCTCTCTGTCAGCACCTATTTGCACCCTGGCTCTCTCCTGTCTCCTTCAAATAGCTCGTTGAAATTTGTTGCTCGACCAACTTTATTTTGATATAACATTTCGTCAAGCTGGGCATCCTGCGTAACTTCATAGACGCTCCTTTGGAGCAGCGCTCTCCATGAAAGTCAGAAACATAATTCGCCCCTTGTTCTTTCCCCTCACTCTCACTTTCCAACAATAACAAGCTCAGGACTTGACTCACTCCTTCCCGCTTGCTTCTCCCTCTCTCTCTCTCTCTCCTCGTCTCCACCTTTCGGGACTTTCCCCCCATAGACATTCATCGGCCCAAACGCCTTTCCTGGTTTGTAATGAATCCCACCTCCCTCCTCCACCCACACAATCTGCATCAACCCCCCCCCACCCACCCACCCACCAAAAACCCCGTTCCTCCCAGATCCATAAACAATCCTAATGGATCCATCAGTCCCGACTCGACAGAAGTCCTGAAAGATCGTTACTCAAAGATGGATGTGAGTGCTAACAAGTGTTTTGTCACAATGAATCACATACAGTCGGTTTTACAGTCGCAGTTTAACACTTGAGTGACGCAGGGTGAAATAAAACCTATTTCCTTGTGCCCCCCCGCCCTGTGGCCCCCTGGCAAGAATTGAGCAGGACTTCTGAAGCCATTGGTAAGTACAACATGGAAAGCTCCCTCTTTTTTTTTTTTCTTCTTTTTTTTTCCGTACCTCAGGCACTCGTTGCTTTTTCTGCTCCAACGGGAGCCGCGGGGAGATTCAGTCAAGTTTCCAGTGGTTTACATTCTGGCCGTGTGAGCTTGTTCCACTTTAGCTACTGGACAGAGCGAGGCACTTAACCTGCCTGCCTCAGTAAACATCCAAGCGTTTCCTCTCCGGACCGTAGCACAACAATAGGAAGCTTATAAAGTCACCCGGAGGTCCTGCTGCAATAAACGCCGGCCGGTGGGACAGGAGCGAGCGCTTGGCATCCAGCAACCAGCGGAGATCTCACTTTATTAGTGACTCGGAGAAAAAATGGCCGAGGCATCGTAAACAAGACAGATTGTAAGCAGATGTTCTGACTTCAAGATGTCTCGTTCATTTGGAGTGCAAATCCAGAGTCAATGCAACAGATCAGGTCAATATATTGTCTTGACATTTGCTGCCAGAGAATAAAGACTACTAAGATTATCCCAATGTTAACGAAGTTGAGAAAGGTAAGTAACGGTAACACTGAAATGTCCTGACAGTAGCAGCCTAACAGCAAATGTGACAGAGGACAGCAGTTTCTTCGTCAGTCCTGATGTAGAAGTGGTGGTAGAAGACGGATGTCTTCTGATGTCCTCTATTTTCTGGTGAGTCCACCAGCTCTCTGTCGGTGTCACAGAGTTGTCCCGTTTTTTTCCTCATGTTGCGGGGACACGAGCGTGTTTACACGGCCACACTGAGAGTCAGCGAGGAGGTCGCTGTGATGATGGGAAGCATTCAAGCGGAGGGGAAATGTTCGGTTCAAGGTTAAACTCGAGGACAAAAACGAGTACCAGGTTAAGCTCGAGATCTGCATGTGTGTCTGTGTGTGTGTGTGTGTGTGTGTCAGAAGGGTGAGGGGAGATAATGATTAGCGACACTTGTCCTCCCCCTCCTCCTCCTCCTCCTCCCCTCCGTCCTCCTGGCTCCGTCCCAGGCAGGTCGTGGGAAGATCCCTCCCTGTCAGCAAACACAAACAAACAGATAAATAAAAGAAGACAGAGTAAATAAACCAATTCAAACAAGTGCAGAAATCACTCGCTATATCTCCAGCTCCATATTTAGGTTCAGATAAGGAAGTGTTGTTTGAAGTGAATTATGGGGAACTTTCTCCATATATTCAGGCTTGTGTGAGTGTCTTTAAAAAAACAACCTAAAGCCTAAATTAAGGATTTTTAAAGTCTTTATCATTCTTGCACATTGTGAAATTAATGTCAAGATTTATATTGAAATAATTGTTCCAAACTCTGATACATGCTGAATACAGGATGTGTCCGCAAATGAATGGGGGGGGGGCACTGCAGCCCATGAGGGTTGCCTGGTTTGAGGCCCCTATGAGTTACGCTCAGTTAGAACAGAAACTAAGGAGTCAAATGTAATATGTAACATACTCGCATCATATCAAGTCAAAATCCATATTGTATTTGGTGTGTTTCTGTAAAGTGAGCTGGTCGAGTCTTTGTGGCATTTTATTGTAACTCAGCAACACAACAATGTGCACAAGTTTCAGTAGGAAACAGGAAACATTTATGAGGGTCCACAATATTTTATGAAGTCAAAATCCAAATGTCATGACAGTTCCAAATCCCCCAAACACCTACTGACCACTGACCCACAAGCTCAAACATCAGCATCCACAACTTGCACGACAAAAACCAAAAGAAAACTTGGTGCGTTTTGCAAAATCTCCCTTCAAGCATTCAGTGTAATGACAGCCAAAGAAAGGCAAGAAAAACATGGATTTGCGAACCTCAAATATTAGATTTCTCATGTAAAAATGAACAGTGTTCTCACCAGGATGCTGCTTTCTGACTCTGAGGGTCCACATTGACCCTCTTGAATTACCTCAGTGGACGAATTGATGGTGAAAGTGAGGTTTAACCTCCCAAACACAAGAAATTAGAAACTATGAGGACAAAGTGGGACTTTGGAAACTCCAGTAAGTTCTCAGATGTGAGTATGAGGCGTTCAGGTTGTCCGGTGCAGAGGTGAAAACTGAGAGAGAGAGGTGAAAAAATAACGAGGAGGGAAAAAGGAGGGAGGAGTGAAAGTGAGCACGAAGGGCTGTTTCCAATTAGAGACGAGGCTGCAATAGGAAACGAGTGAGTGACGTGCGCGGCCTCCATATAGGTTCCTACCTACGTATAGTTTCCGAAGCACTGAGATGAATCCTAAACAAGCTTCGCCGCTCAGAGGCAGGAAAAAGTGTTCTGCACTCCCCTCAATAAAAACATATATCGGATGTTAAATCACCTCCTTATTTCACTGAGAATAAACATGTGTGAGCCTGCTCTGAGAGTTTACACAGAAAACGCTTGTAACTCCAAAACTTTCCTTATTCTGACATTTTTCTCTTGTTAAAAAGTGTTTTTCCTTCAACTCCCATTCATGTAAGAAGTGGTGACTGATGTTAAAGCCAACCTGTGGTCAGGAGCGTTGCTGGTTTGAGTCCCAGTGCCTCCGAGACAGCTGGAGGATAGGAAGGTGAAAGCGGCCTCTTTTCTCCACCCTCATCAGCAACCACTGTGGACCCTTGTGAAAGGCCCCTAAACCTCTGAAGGCGCTGCGCTACAGCCGCTCACCACTCCTGGTCTGAATGTTGACGTTACCTCTGCATCGGATGGACTTGAAGGCAGACGGGAGTCTCTGGAAGGAGATCAGTGAAGCAAGCTGACTTTGTCTCGTTTGACAGCAGATACGGCGCTCCAGCGTTCCACTTTGTGAGTTTTTCCGAACGACTTTCTTCCCGTCAGCACTAATTACGTGGTCACATGGTGGATTTCACTGTTGTTTTTCCTGCGGTCACTGATTTTTCTCTTCATGAAAATAAATGTTGGGTTCATCATGTTGAGACCGTCCAATGTTTATCCAGACGACTCTGGATTTTTCTCCCTCCGAGCTCTGAGATAACACGTGTCACGATACGCTCTATAAATAGAGTCGAACTAAATGTAATTTACCGGACAGCGAGAGGGTATAAAAATATACTGAGATGCATGAAGTGCAGGATCCAGTAACTGTGCGACCCGTGCTGCCTGCTGGCACTGCTTCCATTTTTTTTGTTTATCATTTCCACCTTTATTAGGGTCTCAAACTGTAGTAACTTCAAAAAGTCCCGTCATTGATTTGTAAGCAGCTCATACATAGATCAGCCAAAGCATGTTGGGAGCTCACCTTCGTGTTGAAATTTAATTTCAGTGAAAGAAAAGCAGAATTCAAGTGAAAAGTTGCGTATTTGTAATATTTCTGTATGAAAACAGTTTTATCTTCTGATGTGACCTTGAGTCATATCAGCAATTCCTCGAAGCCAATCACAGAACATTCATTCAAAGGCACTTCTGGCTTGTTGAAGATGTTAATATCTAAAGGTATGCGATGCATACCATGTTATTTCTTGTGCACAACGACTCAAACATGCGTAGAACTCTCAAAAATAGAAAAAGACGTCTTGATCGGGAGAAGGTCAGGGGGCGACTTGGAGAGACCGACATTCTGACGATCCCAAGACGACGTCAACTCACAAAACAGGCTCAAAAACAAAACCTCGATAAAAGGAGAACACCAAAAAACATGGACACCCCTCCACCCCCACCCCCCGAGTTATAAGATGACATGTTAAATTCCCTTTAGGAAGAAAAAGTATACAAACCAACACTCTGAAACACACTCTTACTTATCCTTTACCAGGGGAACTTTGGGTCCGGTCTTCTCTTCTGAACCTTTCTCAACAAACTGTGTAATTTTATATTCTGTCTTTTTTTTTCCATGTTTTTTTTTTATTGGCCATCAGACTCGGCTCTGACTCTTTCTCTCTGGCAGGAGCAGATGCAATTCGACCCTTTTCTCTCGAAATTGAAAAGAAAAAAAAGAAAACCCTCACGGTGATCAGTCGTTCTTTCAGTATTCAAATCGTCTCTGCGTTTCCTTTATGGAGCTAGTATGCGTCGCTCGGCAGCCGAACACGATCAAAGTTGCTTGCTTTTCAGACTGGTTTCTTCTCACGGACACTTAGCGCGACGCCCCCGCTACCACCCACACAGACTGATTGACAAGTGGTCGGCTAATGGGACGGCCGGTGCGAAAACGAGGTGCTTGGCATAAAAACATGACAAAAGGCTGGTAATTATGAATTCGTCTCTTTTTATAAAAAAGCACATTTGAATTTGAAAGACAGCATCCTGTAGGAAACTCTCACGTCGGGGTCATTCTTCACCGTTCAAGCTGCCGTTTGGAGCGGGAAGCTGCGGACCCTCTCGTAAGACACTAACCGGAGCCAAATGGTGCTTGTCATGGACATGTGTGAAAGCGTGTGCGCGGGGTTCATGCGTGTGAGCGAGCGGCGGGGAAACGGGTGGGCGTCGGAGCTGGAGGAGAGCGGGCGGGCGGGCGGCCGTCCAGGGGAGTGTACCGGAGTTTGGAGGCAGAACAGAAAACAAGGGCAGAAGTGAGGGGGGGGCGATGAGGAGCGGAGCGAGGAGGAGGACGAAGAGGGGGGTGGGGGAGAAGGAGCCTCGGAGATCCGAGTGTAAATAGTGAGCCGGTGTGTGAGCGTGTGCGGGGGCGCCCGGGTGAAACCGAGAGTGATAAGAGCGATGGAGAGACGGCAGGAAGTGGAGAAGGAAAGCTCGCAAAGTTTATTGTACAAACAGGCCTTGTCCTCATTCTCTCTCTGTCCACTCCCCTCAATGTCTTTCTATCGCTCTCTCTCTCTCTCTCTCTCTCTCTCTCTCTCTCTCTCTCTCTCTCTCTCTCTCTCTCTCTCTCTCTCT
>JASSRZ010001296.1:0-10443 GCA_032164315.1 Malacoctenus gilli
GGAGCGCCTTATATACGGACCAATATTGAGCCACAACAGGTCTTGCAACTACGGTAAACAGCCGCCAACTTCAAGCATGCGGTTAATGCTGGGATATATGACTGCGCGAGGCGGTGGCGACTGAGCAGCGCCAGCGTGAGCGCGGCAGCGGCGACGACGGAGAGCAGGTAGCTCCTTTGCAGCGGGGCCCGCCGGCGAGGAGCCGCTGCCGCCCGTGGCCAGCCCGGGGGGGGGGGGGGGTGAGCAGTTTAAACTCAAGGTGATCATTCACGCCGTAGAACACGGGAATAGAGCAGCAGCGAGAGAATTTAACATTCATCAATCAATGTTGCGGAAGTGGAGGAAGTAACAAGATGACCTGCGCCAAGTAAAGAAGACTGTTTATTCGTTTTGGGAGTGAACGGAGTTGTCGCAACGCTGGTTTGTAATCCAATTATAAAACCAATAAAACCAATAATAAAGTTTGACCGACCAATCTGACTGTTTAGTTGACATTCCCCTTGGGCGCAGCTCCTTCTTATGGATGCATAAAGTAACCCCAGCCTCCACTGTAGCATCTATCCTATGCGCCTTATAATGTGGTGCACCTTATATATGAACAAAGTTTTAAAATACGCCATTCATTGAAGGTGCACCTTATAATCCGGTGAACCTTATGGTGCGGAAAATACGGTACACATGTCCTGGTAACGCTGGCCTCCAGACTGCATCTGCACGTGCTGACTCACCACTTCGGGTCGCGATCACGTCGCCACTCATGATCCTGGGGGGGAATCTTCGTCCAGTAAGGATTTGAAAGATGGGCTACATGTAGTTACAGCGTCAAAGCGCCATTAGACAAAGATTGGAATCCACTGGAGCCGGCATGGACATCAGTGTGCACGAGAGCTGCCGATCTTGCGTCTTCTTTTGCGGTCGCATCCCAAGACGGTACCTGTTGCGAGAACTAGCGTGTTGAAGAAGGTTAATCGTGCATAATTTTCTATTTCAGAGTAATACTCTTCACAGCAGGAGCAGATAAATGCCTAATACCCCAACAGAAGGTCAGAACTTTCCCATTATTGCATTTTTATGGCGTGACTGCCCCGCGACTGCGTCAGGTGATGTCAAACTGGGGCCCCATCTTTGCATTATCTCTCCTCCTCCTCCTCCTCCCTCTTGTCCTCCTTTTTCTGTCTGCGTGTCAAACTCGGCCCGCTCGAGCCGATAAACATGTCCGCCTCCCACCACCGGGCTTGTTCCTACCACTCTGGCCAGCGGGGGGACGGCGATCCCAGCCTGAGGTTTGGCATCCTGCAGCAGGACGAAGATTTACTGCCGCGCGGTCGCGACTGGTGTTTTGGTGCCGGGGTCCTGAGTGCCGGTTTAATTTCCAGCAAATAGCGACATGAGTGATTCACGTCCAAGAGCGCCAAAAAAAAAAAAAAAGAAAAAATCTGGTGATTACAGAAGAGTGAGTGAGTGAGGAAGAAGTGCAGGGGGAGAAATGTACTTATTAGATTCTTGGGTTGCTCTTACTGGCAACGCGATTATGTACATATTTTGAAAATCCACCATGATTGTTGTCACCCGTGAGGTCCAAGTTCCTCTTTTTCTGGCATGTGCAGGGAGGCTTTCCCAGCTCCTTCTTCTTCTTCTCCTGCTTGAATTCGGGACGTGAAACGAATCGCTTCCACTGTTTGCGTATCACCTACTTCCCGAACTCTTCTTTGATGGCCTCCAGGTAAAAGTGTCTCCATCAGAGCCAGGCTCTTCTCAGAATACACACCTTACAACGGACACACCTTGTAAATCACCATGGGCTGCGCAGCATTTTTTGAGAAAGAAGACGCGAAGCTTTATGCCTGAGACAGCAGACTGAGTGATTATTTATGATGTTTTTATTAGCTGATTGTCGGCATTGGGGCTTGTTTTGACCGCTATTATTGAAGTCGTGGGCAATTTAGAGCTGGTTTAAAGCTTGTGTGAGGCATTAATGTGTTCTGGGCTCGACGCAGCGTAGATAATTATGAGGACAGCTCTGCCAAGGATCAATTATATCACGAAACACAAATAAATCAAGTCTCCGAAGCCCGCAGGAGAAAATCCACCTTCCTTCAGGTGTGTCCGCTTGTGCGGAGCCACGTGGTTCTCCTCAGTGATGTCGAGTTGGGCGGCGATCAAACCAAGGGGAGGGGAAGCGCCGACATTTTAGCTGGAGGTTAAAATTCATGGGTTTGTCCCCGCGTGGAGGAGCATCAAACAGGAGCCTGAGGGGGAGCAGCTGCTCGATCGCCATCAGATAGCCTCCTCCAAACTGACGCACCTCCTCCTCCTCCTCCTCCTTCTCCTCCTCCTCCTCCTCCTCACTGCTTGACTTCATCACAGTTTTCTTCTTTTTTTTTTCGGAGAGAGCTATAAGCCTCTTTCATGTGCAATAACAACAAAAAAGCTGCCCCTGCTGACAACTGCTCCAAACAACTCGGCCAAACAAAGCCCCCCACCCGCCCCCTCCTCTCACGGTCGTCTCCGTCCCCTGTTGCTTCGTCATTGTCTTTAGCGGGGACCTGGCAAAAGGCCTGCCGCTGCCCCTGAGCCACACAAAGAGGAGCGGCGGCAAGCGGTGTGGCAAATACAAACAGAGACTGGGGCAAGGGGGGGGGGGGGGTCGTTGGTGGTGGTGATGGTGGTGGTGGTGGGGCAGTTAAGTGCTTTTTGATGGACTCGACTGGAGGCAGGGAGTGGGATTGTTAAGGGATAAAGGTGTGCGTGAGAGTGTGTGCGCTCGGCTGATCACCATGTCACACAGCGCTGTTACACAACATTTAGTCGCAGCGTTAAATACACCCCCTCGACTCCGACGGGCGGCGGCAGAGCTGCCCCTGCCCGCCGCCGCCGCCACCACTGCCACACTCCTCCAACCCATTTTTTTCCCCCAGTAGCCGTGCGCGGAGATTAAAGCCCGATGTCACATGCAGCTGTGATGAACGCACAGTCGGACTATTGTAGTTATTTTTATGTCGGGCGAGCATGTCCTGTGCCGTTAATCCCCCCTGTGGTTGGGTTCTCATTTACCACAAAGCCATTAAGAGCCAGTGTGATAGCAGAGGAGGGCAAGAGCATCTGCATGGGGAGATAATATCCAGGCCTTTTAGAGCGCTGGATGAAAGTCGAACACATGTATTTCATGTCTGTATTTATCGTTTTTTTAGCACTTTAATAAAAAATTAGACATCAAATTAAAAAGGCTCCTTTTGGATAAAGATGGAAATTGAGTTTTTCTTCTTTTTAACAAGTTCTTCTAAAGGTAAACTTTGCGAAAACACCCTTTTCTGTTCATGTTCGAAGTGTGTGATGTCAAAAACGTGGCGAATAAGTTGCAGCAGAGTTCTCCGATGAGCAAACATTGTGTTGTCCAATCGCACAAGGAAACATGCGATCACTCTTCTTCCTCTCATGAAGAAAGCGCTGTGACCAGCAAGAGGATTAGCTGGAGTTTGCATGAATGAGGTCAGCGAGGCCCGAGAGACGATAATCTTAGGAAATGTGGCGAGTGGGAGACACAAAGGTGATGGGACGTTTAAAAGCAGGAAGTTCAAAAATAGATCTTTTTTTTCTCATGGATTTTTACTGCTTTTCAATATTTTGGCGCAAAATGTGGGTGGTCACGTTAATTAGTCGTCGCACTTTCTGGGATCATCACAGCTCACGATGAAGATATACAGAGAAGACGTGTTATCTGACGAAATTAAGTTCGTTCACTTTCCAGTGATATTCCCAGGAACTCATAACACCCGAGATTTACTGACCTGAGTAGAAGAGTTCCCGGTTATCTGCATCATTTGTGTTTCCACCCAACTACAAAAGTCTTGAAACTTATACAAATCTGGCTGATGTTACAAATAAAACTGATTCGGTCAAACTTCTTGCAAAACGTAATCTGGACCTCCGTGTCCGTCCAACTTCAGCTCGTCTTTGCTTCCGCCAGATGATCCAAACAGAGGAAATGACATCTGGTGCAGAGCCACACGTGTGGAGGCTGCAGAGCAGCGCCGCGCGCTGCAAACATGCTCTGCTTATCAGCATCCGAGAGCCGCGCTGCACAGGAGTTCTATGTTTCCCAGGAACTTCTCCCCAACACTGCGCCTTTTTTTTTTTTTATTTTAGTGGGAAACTCTCGAGAAAAGTTTCGTCGTGCTACTTCTGGCCAGGTTTCCACCACTTCCTTTGGGACTCTTGAGTGAGTGATTAGTGTGTGAGACACACACAGACACGCACTGACTCAGAACATCAGGAGCGTCTCATTGACTCGCGGAGTTGAACTCGGACTAAACATCAGTTTCAATCGTCTCCATCTCTTTTTCTCTTGGATTCATTTTAGGGGGTCGAAGGCCAAAACTCAAAACACATAAAAACGTTTTAAAACAAATATGTATTTGGATGGAATTGACTGTGTTTGGCCCATGAACAAGAATTAGTTTGCCCAGAACAGACCTGAGGAGCTGTCTGTCTGTCTGTCCGTCCGTCCGTCCGTCCGTCCGTCCGTCCGTCCGTCCGTCTGTCTGTCTGTCTGTCGGAGCTGCCAATGTGCATCTTTCACAAAGAGGAGACCTCTTTTTGGGGTAAATCTGACGGGACTGGACGGAAAAAGAGCAAGGAACTGATGCCACAAGTGAGCGCCATCGTCCGTCTCTTGTCTTGCTCGACTGGTCGACTGTCTGACCATCTGACCATCACTTCTGACCAATAATGTCCAGGAACAGCTCACCAAAACTAAGAAAAGTCAGAATAAGAAAAGAAATTCTATATTTTCCTGAATACTCACAAAATTGGGAGCTTCCTGGAAGGCGTTTCCTTCAACAACTCTTCATTTGGAACGTTTTAACGCGCTTGTCTCCCAGTGTCAATATTGAATAGACGTTCAAAACAAGCTTTCTTCCCTTTGTCGTATCGAGCCTCCTTGAGTTATGGAGTCCTCCGAGTAGATACTAAAGCTGCTGTCAGTGGTGGGAGAAGAGAAAGACATCAATGGCCTGAAAGAGGAAAGCACTCTCGCACTGAGGTAGATATAGAGGCAGGGCGAGTCAGGGGCCACCGGACTGACAGTAAATCTGCTCTCATCAGTGAATGAACGTCAAGAGAGCGCACATGCTTTATCCGACGGACCCGCGGAGTTTCCGGGAGCGAGCGCCGCGAAGCATTCTGCAGTCTGACAGCTTGATGGCTCGTCAGGCCGCTAATAGGCGAGTGGATCATTTTTGAGTATCCTCCGTCTGACCTGATGAGTTTCACTCAAGACGAGAATCCAAAGAGGCTCGCGCAGGGAAGACCAAACATGCGTCTGAGTTCTAAAAGATAGAAGAGGAAGTGAGAGAACTCTTCAAGCTACATCCACTCCCATTTGCGACACTGTTCAATATGCCTCAGCCTGCACTCACGCAGTCGCGTTTGAAGCATCGTTGCAGCAGTTTCAGCCCTCACTTTGGACACCAAATATTCATACAGGCTGTGCGATGACCGATGCGTCATTGAGGCACCAACCTTGGGTCTGGAGGACAACCTGCTCCACCTGCAGGGTCACACTCACTCCAGAAGCGTTTCTCTCCAACAGTCACAGTTCATGCGACAACGGTCCCTCGAAAGACCTTCAGTTCCCGTCTCCTCCCCGGTAGATTGCTTCAGTCTGGTGCTTTCTTTCATATTCTCGATCCATTCATGCTTCTTCAGGTGTTTTCTGTCGGTCTCGTGTCTGTTTTGTCTTTGTTAAAGTTTTGCTCCCCTATTTTTTCTCGGTTCTTGGTGGGAAAGAAAGAGAGTTCTCGATTGTTGCTTCGATTGATCAAAGTCTTCTTAACAACTGGAAGAAAACCAGTTGTTTTCCTGCCACCCAAGGCGCTAGACGGTTTCGCAAGAAGGAGACAAAACGCTCGGAGGTGATTCTCCGTTCGGCCACATCGGGACCCCGCTCCTGACCTTTGACTCGGGACCTCCTGACCTCGGCTTTGTCCAGCCGTCAGGTGCCAGCTTGCCGTCGGCGGGGCTCAGGATTCCTTCAAGATGCTCTCATTGGAGGGGGTCCAGCATTGTCCTTCCCGCACAAAGAAAGAAAAATGAGCATCCACACACCCGCAAGGATCGCTGCACGCTCAGGTTTTTCTCACGCGCGTTTGTCTTCGCTCCTCGACTCCCCCCCCGACGTGATGAGGCCATGCCGGAGGGCTTCTGACACGCCGCAGACGAGCACATCAAAACATTTGGAGGGAAATATGAAGTCTCTCCGCCTGCTGCTCTCCCTTCTCTTTGATTAGGAACATCTTGCGTCTTGTCAGCCGCTCCCACTTCGAGATCAAAGTGCTCCCGCCGTCATGCGGCCGTATCATCCCTGTGAATATTCTGCAGGTTTCATCACAAATCATATTTGCCCGCAGGCTCTGATACGCCTGTCCTCCTCAACAGGAATTAATATCAAGCTCCCTCCCTCGCTGCCCTTCTCTGGTTTTCATCCTTCTCTCGGCGCGATACATTATAACGGCGTCGATTCTTCGATCCAGGAAGCAAATCGCCCTCCGTCTCCCTTTGCTCACCCGGCCAGTGAGGACACGATGTGCGGGATCGAACAGCGGGGAAGCAAGGAGCAAAGTGTCCCTCGGTCTGCTTGGCTCCGGGAGGATCAGGGCCCCCGAGACTTCTGAGGAGCAGCCGTAAAGTTGTGTTCATGTCGTCTTCAGGACAGACAGAGATGGAGGAGACAGGGGAGTGCAGGACAGGGCCAGAAAACCAAAAAGAGTGACATGTCGGCAAATTCAGGAGGAAGATCGGAGCTATTTGGGGGCTTTTCTGAGGCTTTTGAGGTTTGCAGCAAGATCCCAAATGTTGGGAGACAAGTGTGAAAAAGTAACACCTGGAAGATTCTGGAAAACAAATGATAAGCTGGGAATGAAATGTCAAAATCACACACGTACTTTTATACAAACAGATTCTGATACTCCTTATTCTTTCCGGGCCCATTATTAATTCTTTGAAGAAAATGTCACTGAGATCAAAGCTCCTCGTCAGGGGTTTCCGACCTATCGATGAGCTGCTGACAGTGAGAACCGATCAGAGCCAGTTTAATCTCGGTGTCGAAGGACAAACCTGAGGAGATGTACAGATGGCCTCGTAGAGGAGACGTAATCTCCACGGCAACCACTGGGCTGACCTCAAGGTGTCATCCCAGCTGGCATACGGAGGAAGGGCTTACTGGTCCTGTGACATAAATCGATAAATGTTTCTATTAAAAGCAACCTGCTGAATCCGTCGTACAAGGATTCACAATCGATCAAGCCCTCATAACTGGTTTTTAAAAGAGTTTGCTTTTATTGGGTTTATCTACAATAAATTTAAAAATTAACAATATTGAAAGTGTCATTAATTTTTTGTCAAACAAGGCATTGTGTAACACCCACATCCTCTACTTTTGCTTCTTTCTGTCTTTTCTAGTCTTCAGGCTCCATCAGGTGAATGAAAATCTTCCGTCTCATTTCAGTGGTGGTGAGCAAAGTGGAACCACATGTTTCATCTTTAAAAGAACTCCGTCTGATCGAAGCAGTACAGCAGATAAATGGACAAGGAGCGTTTGGCAGCAAAGCACTGCGAGCAGGAGGTGCCACGTGAAGACGACGGGCCGTTTTATGGGGGGGGGGGCTTTACTGGGATTTCCAGCCGACTGTGTGAGCGAAGGATAATGATGCCGGGTTACGACTTGTCATGCGCTCAGATGCTACCGTGCCTGGCACAGTAAGTCCAGCGCAGATGTGAGGCCGGGATCAGAGCCACGGTCCGGACCCCGCGCAGCTCACCGCTCCTCATCCGTCTTCCCCTGCGGCTGGCGGCGAGCGGGTCGGCCAACAGGTGCAGCGGGGAGCGAGAAACACCAGGGGGAGCCGAGCAGGAGAGCCTATTGCCACTACAAAGACCCACGTGTTCCTGAAATCATCCTCAACGCATCAACAACGGTGTTACATCTCGAACCTCGATTCTCATCTTTTGGCCCCCCTCTTTCTATCCGGTCGTTTTTCACCTCCTGATCTCCCGATCTGGCCTCTGATCGCATCTTCCTTCCGGCTTTTCATCCTCGCCGCCCGGCCCTCCTCACCCCTGCTTCACCCCTCCACTCTCAAACATCTGTCGCTGTTTTAGCGCGTGGCATAATGTGAATTTATCGAGGCTATTTTTCTCTGCACGGCACTTTGCGTCCAGGGGAAAATTTATCCGACATTCCTCCTGTAAATTGATTTCGACCTGGGGCTCAGCCACTCGGCTGCTGGAGGAGAAATAAGGGTTTCAAGTTTGTTCTTCGCCAGAGGAGGAACATCATGAGCTCCGTGTTTCAAATGTATTCCTACTCATCATGTGTGTTTAACATTTAAAACTCAGAAACTCAAAAAAAACCACAAAACATCTTTTTTTTTACTGTATATTGAAACAAACCTGAAGAAATACTATGACTGCAACATTTTCATTAACTCATAACAACAATCGATTCAGTGAGGCACTATGAGCCTCAAAAATGAGCCTCATGCTCGATTATGCAATGCAATAACCTAAAACCTGTTAAACAACGATGTCATGTTTGATTATGTTCTAAGCTGCACAGCACGAGACAGTTCTTCTAAAAAACACACGATAGCATGCGGTGACGTTTTCACGCCATTACAAGCTTCACCATTTGTCAACTTTATGCCATGAAACAAGACACAAAGTTACACAACAAGATGGTTTTCTACACAGTACGCTGCAGCATGCAGCTGTGAGCAATGCTGTTAGCAACGGAACAAATGCTGTTTACGCTGTGCTACAACACATCATGCTGTATTGTGTAACAGCAGGCGACTCTGTGTTGCTGTGCAATGTCACATTGTCCAGTGTATGAAGCCGTCCGAAAGCCCATCTTCTTTCATCCGAACATTCTTCGTCCAGAAGAGTGAGTTTGCCGTGACCAGTGCTTGAATAGAAGCAGGACAAATCAGCAACCTTAAACTGTTTTCAGGTTTTATTTCAAACAAGCGATGATAAAAACGATGTTGATCTTTTCTCTTGCAAAGTTTAACAGCATCTAATTGCTATACACAGAGAATGAACTGTCTTTTTTTTCTTTCTTCCTTTTCACTCATGGTCAAGCATCAGGAATTGTAGGGTTGACTTTGTTCGACCCCCCCCCTCCGTCACCAAAACAATTCAAATTGACAAGGGAAAACGTTGTCACATCAGCACACACTCAGCCAACCAGTGAGCCCTCCTTTCTTGTTTTGTGAAGTTTCCGTTCCTCACCGTCTTCAGGGGACGGGGAGACGCTGTGGAGCTCAACGCAAGTCAAGTGTGCAGCTACATCTTCACCTGTTGACAAAACAGCTCAGAGAAAGTAACATCCTGCCAAGTCCTGCGCCGTCACCCGTGTCTGCCCTCCTGCCTGCCTCCCCTCTGCAAACACCTTTCATCCCTCTCCAGCTCCGGCCTTAATGGAGTCTCGGCCGATTTGGTGTGAAGCCTAAGTGAACTTGTCGATGTCGGGCGCCTTTGGCCAAAGATGAAAAGAGCCTCGGTGGTCCCCGTCGAGAGGTGGAGGGCGAGCTCCGAGAGACGACTCGGCGTTTTACTGCAGTTCACAGTTTTGTCACTGAGCATCACAATTCAAGACCTGAACGGGGTTTTCCCCCCCCACCCGTCAACAACGTGCCAATATGCCAGAGGGTGCACTCTATTCAAGACACCTGAGGGGAGGGAGGGAGGGCAGAAACGACTGGCTGGGCCAGGTAACCCCCCACCCCCCGAGCTTCATGGATGTCTTTGGTGTTAACGATCGGCGTGGCTCTTTGTTGTCCCGCTGATGGCGTAGATAAAGACTTCCTGGGAAATGAATTGTTAGAAGTATAAAAAGCTGGAGGCACCGAAACCACACGGAGGAGCGGGTGGATGAGTTGACCCTTGAATACTTGTAAAGTCCTGGGATTCTGTCAGCTTCTAAGCTCAACCTGTAAACAGAGGCAACCTAAACCTGAAGTTTAGTGGTGTATTTGTTTGTTTAAGGGTGTAAGCCTGGATGTGAAAGCCACACAGCCGTTACCTTGAGCTGTGAACTCACTCGCATTATACGACTGAATATAATGTAATACAAGCAAATCGAAGGAAGACAATGAAAAGCCATAAAAGTTCAAGTCAAAATGCTGGACATACAGACTGTGTGTCTTTTGGTTGTAATTTGTCTGATTCGCTGGTGAAGAGGCAAATAAAGGTGAGGTTGGTGGTGGAGCGACCTTCTGACGAGCAGCCGTACAACTTTTTATGCAGGCAATAGATGGAAAGTCTGAGAAGGAGTGTGTTCCCAGAGGGCAACAAATGTGTGTCAGTCTAAATGTGTGTGTGTGTGTGTGTGTGTGTGTGTGTGTGTGTGTGTGTGTGTGTGTGTGTGTGTGTGTGTGTGTGTGT
>JASSRZ010001297.1:0-10442 GCA_032164315.1 Malacoctenus gilli
AATGTTAAATTCTCTCGCTGCTGCTCTATCCCCATGTTCTACTGCGTGAATGATCGCCTTGAGTTTAAACTGCTCACCGCCTGGCTGGCCATGGGCGGCGGCAGCGGCTCCTCGCCGGCTCCTTGCCAGCTCCTCACCGCCGGCCCCGCTGCAGAGGAGCTACCTGCTCTCCGTCGTCGCCACCGCCGCCACCGCACTCACGCTGGCGCCGCTCGGTCGCCACCGCCTCACGCAGTCATATATCCCAGCATGAACCACGTGCTTGAAGTCGGCAGCTGCTTACCGTTGTTGCGAGACCTTTGTGGCTCAATATTGGTCCACATATAAGGTGCACCGGATTATAAGGCGCACTGTCAGCTTTTGAGAAAACTGGAGGTTTGTAGGTGCGCCTTATAGTGCGGAAAATATGGTATTTTGAATTTGTCTCCCGCTGCATGGTCAGCCGAATCCAGGAATGCTGCAAGGATCCCGATCCAAATGACATTTCTCAAGAAGCTACTCAACTTTTTTTCCAAGCAGATGGGCTCACTCTGCTGATGGAGCCAACAGGTTTAATTCCATTGCATGACCCTCCACTCTACAAAGCAGGATCCTCCATGACCACCTCCTGTGTGGGAAACACAGAACAATCGCTGCTGCTCGACTGAACACGCGACTCAATAAATAGCGATGTCACAGTCACTGATACTTTGGTACTTTGGTAAGTCTATGCTCTTGCACATCACATCCCTTCTTACAAAATACAGACAATATACAGTTGCAAGAAAAAGTATGTGAACCCTTTGGGATTACTTGGATTTCTGTATAAATTGGGAATAAAAGGTGTTCTGATCTGCATCTAAGTCACAACAATAGACAAACACGTTCTGCTTAAACTAATTCTGCACAAAAATTATATATTTTCATTGTTTTATTGAACACAACATGTAAACATCCACAGTGCAGGGTGGAAGAAGTATGTGAACCCCTAGGTTAATGACTTCTCCAAGAGCTAATTGGAGCCAGGTGTCACCTAACCTGGAGTCCAATCAATGTGATGAGATTGCAGGTGTTGGTTAAAGCTGCCCTGCCCTATAAAAACACAAACCACTTTTGAGTTAGCTGTTCTAAAGAAGAATTGTCTGATGTGAACCATGGCTCACACAAAAGAGTTCTCAGAAGACCTACAATCAAAAATTGTTGAGTTACATGAAGCTGGAAAGGGTTACAAAAGTATCTCTAAAAGCCTTGATGTTCACGTGTCTACGGGAAGACAGATCGTCTACAAATGGAGAAAGTTCAGCACTGTTGCTACTCTCCCAAGGCATGGTCGTCCTGTAAAGATGACCGCATGAGCACAGTGCAGAATGCTCAATGAGGTGAAAAAGAATCCTAGATTGTCATGTAAAGACTTGCAAAAATCTCTGGCACATGCGAACATTTTTGTTGACAAATCTACAATAAGTAAAACATTAAAAAAGAATGGAGTTTATAGGAGGACGCCACGGAGGAAGCCACTGCTGTCAAAGAAAAACATTGCCTTTGGATTTTTTCCTCCGGAAGTGACATCATCCTGAATCAGGAATCCTGAGCTTTGAGACAACTAGAACACAGCATTAGACTGGCTTTTGCCACTCTTCACAATAAGCTGCCTTACAGAGCAGTTTGATGGCAGACTGGTGAGGCCGAGATAATGGGAGGGGTGGAAAAAAAGCTTTGCCTGTTATGGGGCTGATGAAATTAGAGGGGGAGCCCGAAAAAACTATCTGGAATCCAGAGGAGACCTCGGGAAGAATTCAGTGCTCAAGCAGTGTCCGAAGTAAAACTCATCCGGGTGGGTGGGTGGGTGGGTGGATGGGTGGATGGGTGGATGGATGGATGGATGGATAATAAGGAAAGTATAAGGAAATCTCAGAGAAAAGGGGACTGTTTGGCTCTGCAGACATAAGTATACACAGACAACGCAGCTTAAAAATAATAACAGGAAGAGTCAAAAACAATGCAGAGAGGATAGTAGGAGAATTTCAACGGCACATCAGTATAAGAATGCATGCTAACTTGTCATTGCAGTAAAATCCCGGCTGTCAGTAAAAACACAAACTCAAAGCGATTAAGCATCCTGGGAAGTTTCTCCCAGTGATCTGCTGTACTCGGCCGTCTCTCAGAGGACTTCCGTCACCGCTTGATGCATCGTTATCAAATATGACATTTAAGAAAGGTTAGATGAAATGTGTTGGGGTTGGCTTGACAGCTACTTTACAGCCAGATTCCTGACTAAATTTCAAACTTACAAAAGAGCAAAAGCTTTTTTTCTCACCTTCACATGAAAAGAAAAATACTCAGTGTGTCCACCTTTTGGCCACAAGAAGATCGTGTTATGATCAGTTCCCAGCCATTTCTTTCAGGGAGGATTCATTGAGTCATGAAGCTGAAAAAGCTGTGCTCCCAGTGAGTGCACAAATAGCTAACCAGCTAACAATTCCTTCATTATTAAACAAAACTTTGAGAATAAATCCCTTGTAAATCCTCTATTGTGTTTTTGCAATATTGACTGCCTTAAACTGCAAGTCTTGGACACAGCACAAAAAGCTGAGCAATCACCTTTCAACTTAACACGATTAAAATGGCTGAAAGAGTGAGGGTTTAACCTCAGAGGTTGAAGCAGGAGGCTTGGAAGGACGAGATTCACACTGGGATGTTTATCGACTTACTGTGCGGGCACAGAGCTCAGAAAACTCAGCAGAAAGACACAACATTTTTTATTAGAACTTGTGCATGCACTGAAAAAAGTGGCAGGAAAGTTCACTCCCGATACTTTTTCTTTCAGCATTCCACAGGAGCCCTAATGTTACTGGTACAGGTATAGAGGGATGATGCAGGGACAGCATGCAGTCCAAGATCCTGGGACAAACATCTCCAACCTACTCATCATCAACTCAACATTTGTCTTTTGGTCTTTAAACGTGCAGCTGTTTGCGTTTCACTCAAAATATTCAAAATTCCCAGAATGCATTCTTTATCGGACTGTGGGAGTCTTTCGAGCTCAACCTCACACACGAGAGAGAGGGAGCGCAGCTTTCATTGCTGTATCTCAGCTCAGAGTGTGGCCGTTTTGCTCAGCCCCCTCTGCTCAAGGTCCAAAGTGGCTCAAGTTAAATACTTTCGGTGTGAAAGCAGTGATGAATATCTGGACTTTGTCCAGACCCCCCCCCCCTCAAAAAAATAGATTTTTAGCAGCTAAATACTCTGTAGAAGCACTGCACTGGACTAACTGGACATTACCTTCGTGCACAGTCACCCCACAGTTGTCACACTGGATGATCTCGTCTGCATCCTCGCTGTTGTCTCCAAGACAGACGCAGCAGATCAGGATGTGCTGCGTGCTCCACGACTGGGACCGATCGAGCAAAGCATCCTGGAGCAACAACAACAACAAAAAACCCATATTCACCAATGTTCACATAATTGTTACCGTTGCTGTCCTCTCTAGTTTCTCTGGCTGGGGGACAAAAACTGGCAATCAGTCGTTCTTTCTGTCATTAGGCCTGCAGCATGTGGATTAAGTCACTGCAGGATGTCAACATCTGTGTCACCTGAAGTTGTTGCTCTCTGTCTCTGTTCTATTCTTTTCTCGCCTTCTAGCCAATAACTCCAACTTGTAAAATTGGTATCTCACACGCTCTGAGTCTGTTGAGGGGTAGTTTTTCAACCCTTCAAAATAAAGTGGGATCTTTGCAGTGTTGGCCAGTCTGACAACTGATACATTTCTGATTCAGATTCTCAGGAGGCTAAGATGCTAAATAATCTGGACAGCTCAGATTTGCAGCATTTGTTCTAACTGAGGGAAACTACAATAATGCAGAGAGCAATGCACAACTGTTATTGATAGGGAATCTGAGGATAAGAGTGGGTGATGTATCACAGCTGTAAATGAGACCTAATGTTACCTGGAGTCTAACTTTTTTCCATCGGGATCAGAAGGAGTAATTTACGATAATGACACAATTCTCCATTAATTAGGCGCATATCTAATATATAACCAATTGAGAATGTGGGAAAACACTATTGCTGACAGTGGGCTCTGTGAACAGAATAGAAAGAGGCAGCAGCTCCACAGCTCTAAAACTGCTTTCAAGCAAAACACAAGTATTAAGCTGACACACATTTCTTTGACTTGATTTCAGTGGCTACAAGTTTACTGCTCACAATTACAATCATAAGAAACACCTGATGTTTAAAATCTCCAAAGAGGCCAGGACTTTGAAACTGGAGACCAAAACTCACCTCATTGCCTTTTCCCTGGGACATGCTGTCATTTGTCAACTCTTCATCGAAAGCACTTGTGTTCTTTGTTTTCTTCTTGGGCTTCTTCATGTCTTTGTCACTGTCGCTGCTGCTGTTGTTGTCATCACCGTCCTCCTTGTCACCATCGCCCTCGTCGTTGTCGTCGCCATCGTCATCGTCATCGTCGTCGTCGTCATCTTCGTCGTCATCGTCATCATTATCATCATCGCTTGCGCTGCCTCCACCCTCTCCTTCTGCGCCTCCTTTCTGGGCAGCTGCCTTGCCTTTTTTCTTCCCTGCTGTGGGCCTCCAATCATTGTCATCCTCGCTGTCGTAATCATCCATTTCATTCAGTTCCTCCATAGTGGTGAAGTCCAGCAGAGGGCGGTTCCTTCGGAAATTCCACTTCTTCGGCTCGATTTGGGACTCCTCGGTGTTGGTGGTTCCAGGAGAGGTTGTCGAGGTAGATTCAGCTGCGGCGGGCTCCGCCTCTTGCTCTGGCTCAGACGGCTTCTTGCTTTTGCGCTTACCTTTGGACGAAGTGACAGCAGAGGTGCCTTTGGTGGAGCTGTCTGAGGATGGCTGCTGCTTAGTCTTGTCCTCGTCCTCAGTTAGGTTGTCCTCAGCAGCCTGGTGTTTAGCGTCCTCCTCATCAATGCCGTCATCTGCGGTGGCGGCGTTTTCAGAGTCACTTCCAGAGCCTGCAGCACTGGCCTTTGACCCCTCTTCATCGCTGACATTTCCTGTTCCGTCTGACCCTATTAGGACACAGGACAGAAAATGATGAATAATACAAATACTTGCATGCAATAAATGCATCACAGTGAAGGTACAGTGGGGGAAAAAAGTATTTAGGCAGCCACCAATTGTGCAAGTTCTCCCATTTAAAAAGATGACTGAGGCCTGTAATTTTCATGATATGTACACTTCGACTATGAGAGAGAAAGTGAGAAAAAAAATCCTGAAAATCACACTGTAGGATTTTTAAAGCAAATTATGGTGGAAAAAAGTATTTGGTCAATAAAAAAAGCTCATCTCATTACTTTGTTATATACCCTTTGTTGGCAATGACAGAGGTCAAATGTTTCCTGTAAGTCTTGACAATGTTTTCACACACTGTGATGTTTTGGGGCTGTAGCTAGGCAACTTGGACTTTCAACTCCCTCCAAAGATTTTCTTTGCGGTTAAGCTCATGAGACTGGCTACGCCACTCCAGGACCTTGAAATGCTTCTTACGAAGCCACTCCTTTGTTGCCCGGGCAGTGTGTTGGGGAACATTGTCATGCTGAAAGTTCCAGCCACATTTCATCTTCATTGTCATTGCTGATGGAAGGAGGTTTTCACTCCAAAAATTTGAGTGCCTGGCAAAATATCGCGTTACTGACGGCAGCCTTGTTACTTTGGTCCCAGCTCTCTGCAGGTTAATCACTAGCTCCCCCCGTGTGGTTCTGGGATTTTTGCTCACCGTTCATTTGATCATTTTGAGCCCACAGAGTGAGATCTTTTGTGGAGCCTCAGATCGAGGGAGATTATCAGTGGTCTTCTATGCCTTCCATTTTCTAAGAATTGCTCCCACAGTTGATGTCTTCACATCAAGCTGCTTACCTATTGCAGATTCGGTCTCCCCAGCCTGGTGCAGGTCTACAATTTTGTTTCTGGTGTCCTTTGACAGCTCTTTGGTCTTGGCCATAGTGGAGTTTGGAGTGAGACTGTTTGAGGTTACTCGTTAACTTTTGTTATTGACCAAATACTCTTTTTCCACCATGATTTGCAAATAAATGCTTTAAAGTTCCTACAATGTGATTTTCAGGATTTTTTTTTTCTCAGTTTGTCTCTCATAGTTGAAGTGTACATATGATGAAAATTACAGGCCTCTCTCATCTTTTTAATTGGGAGAACTTGCACAATTGGTGGCTGACTAAATACTTTTTTTCCCCACTGTAGATGTGTCTGCTGACAAAATCAAATGATAATCGGACTTGTGAACAAACACTGAACACCAATGTCAATGTTTCACTGTCGTGACAGTGCTTTCTAAGTGGCACATGGAGTTTGTAGTCCTTTTTTGAATGTTCCTGCTTACCCGAGGCATCTCCAACTTCAAAGTCACTGTCATCTGAGCTGTCATAATCCAAGGCGTCGAGAAGTGAGGCGGCAAGGGGCTTCACCTGCCGACGCTTCAAACTGCGATCCACTGTGGGAGGAAAATTACACAGAAGAGAGCCATGATCATAAATAACGACAACATAGCTCAAGTTTGCAGGTTTAGTGATGAGCAAGAAAAAACAGCATAAATCAAAAGTCAAAAACCTTTTTGCACTTGGCATCAAGTAAAACTTTCATCTGTACAGTGAGGCTGGGATTTTAACAAAGTAAATACCATGAAAAAAACGCAAAATGAGGAGTAAAATGATTGAATTTCATGGTACAGTGTTTTTTCTAAAGCCTGATCATGTGGTAAAGCTATTTCACTTGTTATTACACCCACATATGAACTTTTTCACAACCACAAAAAACACATGACTAACCAGATGGATGTGTTTTCAGACACTGTCTAATGTGATCATGTACAGCCCGTTTCATACCGATCAATTCAACTGAACCTCAGACGATGCTCAATAACTTAAACGTTCATCTTCCTTCTGTCATTCTTTTATTTTAAACTGCATTGTTATTTGAAGACAGATGAACCAGTGACTTTCAGCACACAGCTGTCGTTAAGCTACACTCGCTAATTCACTGAACTCAGCTGATCTCCTCTGGCCACTACGGAGTTAAAAAAAAAGATGTTACGAGTTTGACATGAAATGTTTCCCATTACTGCCAGGAATCTCTTTTCACTGTGACAATCAAAAGGAAATTTCTGTTCATTTTTAACATTTCAACACCGTTGCCAAATAGCAGTGATCACAATTACATTTTAAAATGCAATGAAGTAGAAAAATAACAACAAATAAATCATTCTGTGGCATATTGATATTGTTGGTCCAAAGATTTTGGACATTTTTCGTTTTCCTAGTTGATCATAGTCTTTTTTCACCTCACTCTCAAGATAAAGCAAAGAAAACCAGAACAATTGTAGATTAAGAAAAACAGTTATTTAGCATGGTCCTTTTTCCTTCCAGCAATGCCTTTTACAGCCACTTAACCTCCGGAACCCCCAGCACCAAGCCTCCTCCTCACAGCTGAAACTGACATTTGCTTCCATCACTGTGCAGCTTAAAGCTGTTTCTCTTCTGAGCTGCTGATCCTGAAAGCTGTTGACTCTCGCAACCTTGCCTTCCAACTCTGCCGTAGCCTTGTAACTGCCAGATTTCTTCACTATTTATCGAAAGGACAGAGCCACACTTTTAAAGGTTACAACGGTCTTCCTCGCTGCCTCGAATTTCTGAGATCTTTACAGCTTTCATGATGGACATTTACAAGCCCTTTTAAAGGGTGTTCAATCAGAATTTACAATTTCGGCTTCATATTTTGCTTCTTCTCTAACACACCTGGAGATAAAATAATTCGATTGATGAATCTTGTGTCATTGGAAACAAATTTGTGGGATAATCAAAATGAATCATTTGTTTAATCACATAAATACTGAAGAAAAGCCTGACAAAATAAATAATCAATTTAGACTTATAGTCAGGGATTTTTTTATTTGTTGAAGGACCTTAAAATTATTATTGTCACTAATTCAACATCTTTATTGAGAGCATAATATGGAAGACACAGTAACTGCACAAGTAATCCAACTGTCCAAGATGGCGCATCGATACGTGGCCCTTGCGAGGATTGCTGTATCCCACAGTAAAGTTTCAAGGCCACAGAAGAGACTCAGGAGACCAGTAGTTATTTCATAAGAGCTACACAGCAAGGTCATCAACCTTCAGCAGGACTGGTATCTGCTCCTTGGTGCAAGGAGGAACAAAATGAGCACTACCAGAAGGAGACCATGGTGAATGTTTCTGAGCAAAAGTTCAGGAGGAGACTGTCCCCAATTCCTGTCATGGACTCTGTGCTTGCTGCCCATTGACAACAAGAGCTGGCAAAAACATTGGGGGGGCACCGACACCTTGTGGTTATCATTAATGAAGGTGGGGATCAACCTGAGCACACACCACAGATGTGAAGAGGTCTGCAGTTCATGTTATGTCACCTGCAACATCAGAACAAAAACCTTGAAGCCACTATAAGAACAGAAGCTGCTGCAGCAGAACTAAGGTTTGTCCTGATGAATAACCATGTCTGACCCCATGTTCTTAGAGTAAACAAGCACCCCTGGTGGAACCGATACCACCAACTATCAAATATTCATCTCCGCTTGGATACGCTGCAAAATTGGACTGACGATGCCCAAGTGGAGATCTTGGAGGAGATCTGGAGGAAACGTCATCTGTTGTGTCATTGGGAGCATGTGTCGATATTGTAGTGCATGCATACCAGCATGTGGGGTCACACAAACTACTGAGTGTCATTTTGAGTTTCTGAAATTACGTTTTCAGAAGATCATGTATTTGAAGCTGATACAACCTGGCAATTTGGAACTGAATTGTTGAAATATAAAGCAGTCTGCTCATTGGTGTGAATGTCTTGCTCCATGGCAGAAAACCCATGCACATACATCAATAAACATGATGCACATCCAAAAAGAAAGATACTGTCAGGTGAGGCAGTACGTTTTCTGCATTTGAAGGGCCTCTGGTCACCTGATCTCAGTCCTACAGACAACCTCTGTGAAGTGACAACATGGGGAAAAATCCCTGACGAGAGGTTTGCAGCATCCTGGAGATGGAACCAATTTTGTGAGATAAATAATATGACAGCTGGGGCCAGCTCAGTTCAATTACACAATCTAAACTTTGCGAGGCCACGTAACTCTAATTTTACTCACATTTTAAACTGACGAACGGCAGAATAGCCTAAGTCATAAATTGGTTTTGAACAAACAGCTTTGATTGAATCTCAAAAGCACAATTTAGATGTGGGGGCTACTGACGCGCACGCTGTTCTCCTGTTAGCTATTAGTTAGCCGCAGTCAACGGCACCGCACACTATCCTTCACCTAACTGGGAAGCCGACAAAAACCTGATCAGCAAAACAACCTAGAGGATCACACTGACACAGTTAAACCAAATCTGATATGTATTAGCGGCAGGTGATACACCGCACCTTCCAACCTAGCAAGAGTGCTAGTTGTGCTTATCATTAGCTTAAGTCACTCACGTCCGACTGCTGCGTTGTTATTCAACGATATACGTTCATATAACCGCTGATACAATAACTGGAGTGAAGCACGAAAAGACAACGATCAAGACAAGCCGACAAATTGCGTACTCGCACGTCAAACAATTTAGCGTTCGTATAGTTAGCCGCACGAAGTGCTTTACACAAAGCGCCCCCAAGCTAGCTTAACCGTTTAGCTGGTAACTCGCGACAGCTCGGGCTTTTTGGATATACGCAGTTTGGCCAACACAAACACCACTGGACCAATTCGTGCCGACTGAAAAGGGAAGATGGTAAAATAGAAAGCAAAAACTCACTTTGTCGATTGTATTTACAACGGGAAACCAGGCAAGTTTCTTGTTAGCAGCATGTTCTGAGGACAATAGGGAAACCCAGTCGTGACGTAATGACGACTGGATGTTGTTGCCATGGGGACAGTTATTGAAGAAGAGGCGGCATGTTCGCGTATAAAAGATAAAATCAAAACATGTACAGGACTGTCTCAGAAAATTAGAATATTGCGATAAAGTTCTTTATTTTCTGTTAATTAATTAAAAACATGAAGATGCAATACATTCTAGATTCATTACAAATCAACTGAAATATTGCAAGCCTTTTATTGTTTTAATACTGCTAATTATGGCATACAGCTTAAGAAAACTCAAATATCCTATCTCAAAATATTAGAATCTTTCCTCGGATCAAGTAAAAAAAAAAAAAAGATTTATAACAGCAAAACAAAATCAAACATTTGAAAGTGTCCATTAATGCACTCAGTACTTGGTTGGGAATCCTTTTGCACAGATTACTGCATCAATGCAGCGTGGCATGGAGGCAATAAGCCTGTGGCATTGCTGAGGTGTTATGGATGCCCAGGATGCTTCAATGGCGGCCTTTAGCTCATTTGCATTGTTGGGTCTGGTGTCTTTCAGCTTCTTCTTCACAATACCCCACAAATTCTCTAT